>RJWM01007474.1:0-77877 GCA_004363535.1 Dasyprocta punctata | reverse complement strand
AGTACTACATTGTATAAAAATACCACATCTTTTTTATCCATTCTTTGATTGATGGGCACTTGGGTTGTTTCCAAGATCTGGCTATTACAAATTGGGCTGCTATAAACATAGGTGCACAGATATCACTGTGGTATGATGTTTTCAATTCTTCTGGGAATATGCCCAGAAGTGGTATAGCTGGGTTGAATGGGATCTCCAACCCCAGCTTCTTGAGGAATCTCCACGCTGACCTCCACAGTGGCCGCACCAGTCTACACTCCCACCAACAGTGGAGAAGAGTTCCTTTTTCCCCACAGCCCCTCCAGCATTTGTTGTTGGTTGATTTTTTAATCTTGGCCATTCTTTCTGGAGTGAGATGGAATCTCAGCGTTGTTTTAATTTGCATTTCCCGAATGACCGTTGGTGTTGAACATTTTTTCATATATTTATTTGCCATTTGTATTTCTTTCTCTGAGAAGTGTGTATTCATCTCAGATGCCCATTTTTGGATTGGGTCCTTGAATTTTAGGGGCCTGGTTTCTTTTAATTCTTTATATGTTTTAGATAGGAGTCCTTTGTCTGATGGACAATTGGCAAAGATATTTTCCCAGTTTGTGGGTTTTCTTTTCACTCTGTTGGAGATTTCCTTTGACATGCAAAAACTTTTTAGTAGGATGAGATCCCATGTGTTGATTCTGGGAAGTGTTTCCCGTGCTATCTGATTTTTGTTCATGAACTCTCTGCCTATTCCTATGTCATCGAGATTTTTACCTACTCTGTCTTCTAGTAAGTTTATTGTCTCTGTTTTTATATTCAGATCTTTGAGCCATTTTGACTTTTTTTTTAATTTTCTAATTTTAAAGATGATAACTCTCTCCCAAAACAAAACAAAACAGAATAAAGCCAGTCAAAACAAAGCAGTGAAATTGGTGCAGAACTTTGAAGCTGGGTAATAGGAAAACAACAATGACCACCATAGTTTATCTTGTTATCTTCACAATAGTTGTCCATTCCATCAGATATAGCAAAATCAAATCCCCCAAAAAACAGAATAAAAGCAATCAAAATAGAACATTGAATAAAGCGAAACAATTGGAACAAAACAAAACAGTGAGAACAATATTGGATTTCAAAAACAAGATAAAAGGAAATTTCTCATATTTGCTATATTGCACGCTGTTATCCTCCCAGTAGATGCTCAGACTGCCAGCCCCAGGCCTTTAAAGTCAACCAAACAATACAATCATTCAGTTGCTTTTTGTAACTCAGTTGCTATCTCTCAGCCTATCCTCCAAACCAGCCAGTTGCTTCCAGGGCTGGGGAGTGGGGAGTTCTTGATTCTCAGCCCTCACATGGGTGTGCTTGTCTGACTTCTGTCTTCTTGGGCACTGCATGGCTTGTGTGGGTACCAGAAAGGTTGGCTAGCTGGCTTCTTGGTGGGCTCCTCCCAGTCCCAGCATGGCTGATTCTTGGGAGGCACTGACTTCTCTCTTCCTGGGCCCCATGTGGCTTGTTTCTTCCAGATTTCTAACTTACAGTCCTGGACTTTGATTGTGTATGAGCAACACTTGCAGAACAGTGCAGAAAAGAATGCTCTGTGCCATGTCACTCTTCTAGCACACTTACTCTTTAAGTGAGACCAACTTGCAGCTGCCTTTTCCCTTCTTATTTCGTCTTGGCATCCCAGCCTATACTTCCCTACCAGAAACAAACTGACAAGGCAAGTGCTTCCATCACCTGCTAATTATATAATGTCTCTGAGCCTATTTCCTTCCTTAACTGTTAAAGGAGAACTGCAAATTATTTAATCTCTCTGAACAAATTATTTAATCTCTCTGAGCCTATTTCCTTCCTTAACTGTTAAAGGAGAACTGCAATATCCCTCGAGTTATGTGGAACTGAATGAGATTAGGGTAGAATACTATTAAGTCAAATGGTGAAGGGGGATTGTGAAATCAGCTGACTGTCCAAAGCAAGATAGGTTAGCAGTGCAGAGGGAAGAGGGCTGCTTGCTGCTGCCGGAATGATGGAGATGGTGATGATAATGAGGATGGCTAACATGTACTGCAAGAGTAATTGTGTGCCATGCATTGGGCTGAGGTCTTTGCATAAACCATCTTACTTAACCTTTGCAACAGTCATTATTTTACAGATAAGGAAATGAAGTTCTAAAGACAATCAATAATTTTGATCAAGGTCTATCAATTACTAAATTGCAAAGCCAGAAACCAGTTAGATTACTTGCTTTTGTTTATTTTGATAAAATCCTTGGTTTCCTCTTCAGTTAAAATCATACTGAGCATCAGAACCTGGACTAAAAGAGCCAGTATGCTCACCAACCTCTTCTATTGATTTCTGAGCCCTCTGACATATGAAAGGGTATTTGTATTTTTTTTACTATTTATTGATTATTATTTTGAGACAGGGTTTCACTATGCAGTTCAAGATGGCCTTGAATTCACTTTGTAGCCCAGGCTGACCTGAAACTCATAGGAATCCTCCTGCCTCAGCCGCCTGAGTGCTGCGATTATAGGCATGAGCCACCACACCCAGTTTATTTCTCCATTCTTGAGACCATTGCTTACATACCTGAAATTGTTCGATACATTGAAAAGGTAAGATTTTCTTTTAGGAGACTGAGTCCTATTCCCAGCTTCTCTATTAACCAGCTGTGTGGCCTTAAGAAAGTCAACCCCTGAGCCTCAGTTTCTCATTTTTAAATGACAACCAGATAGCATCCAGGGTCCCTTCTCAAAATATTTTAATCTTTGATTTAACTATTTCACTCTTGTAGTCATGAATACTTAACTTTAGCATGTGAAATGATATAGAAGTTTGTGAACCAAAGCATACCTTTGGAGGAATGAATGGTTACTTTCATTTGTATTTCCAAACAGAAATGACTGCTGTTTTGTTGCTTTCATTTTTAAATATCCTGCATCCTGTTTGGGTAGCAATATAATTTACTGTCCAAACCAGAGTCTCCTTTGGGGAACGGAAGCAGATGCTTTTCATAGTTGCACCAGGATAGCAGAAAGAACTAGGAATGCCACCTTTGCCATTGCTCCATTTGTAGCTCCTTCCCCACCTTTTTCCTCCCCTCTCTGCCTCTTCTCCTTCCTTGGGCTTCAACAAGAGTGAAAGGCGTCAGAGACAGAGGTGTGAGCTCCCTCAGCTGCTTAATGGAGTGTTAAGTTCAAAGCCAGAGGTGTGACCATTTAAATGCTAACACTTTTAAGTAAGTTTGTCTGCAACAAAACACCCTGTTTAAGGCTTATTTCCCCCATCTAGTCTTGAAACCATTTTGCATTGTTAATTTCTACTCCATTCAATGAGTAATTAATCATTTTATTTATGCACTGCTTCATTTTAAATAATTCTTTTGGTATTGTAGCTGCCTTGGACAACACCACAGGTTCTCCAATCTTGAACCGAAAGAGGGGTAAAGCCTTCAATAATTTACTGGGATTGTTTTTCTGGCTGTTTATCTTGCTCTGGGTGTTTCTTGGATGCTCTGGGAAATGCTGAGGGTCTGCAGATGAGTTTTGTGGAAGTCAGTCAGCAATTCAGAGTGTTTCTATTTACAAACATAGTTTATGTGAACTTGTTTTTAAAAAAAATATTACTGAACCCGGAGTCATGCATTTGCACTCTTGCTGAGGACAATCAAATACCACCCCTTTTGGGGGCCAGCAGACTCTACAGGTCTGATTCTTACTTCTAAACTATTTTTAAAAATAGAAAACGGAGCCACTTACATGCTTGACTTTTTGAAGAATGTTATTAAGTATTGTATCTAAGTGATTTCTACTAACTGTATTACCCTGATTGAAGTAACTCACCTTTTAAACCAGTTCTGTACAGAATTTGGCCATAAAATTGTAGGTGATGAAACACTAAAATTTTAACAAAGGAGTAAAAGATCTGACTTTTCTGTTAAAATAATCTAGTCAATACAGGCTTGATAATTCATGAAAAAAAAAACAGAAATTTTGATGCCCAATAAGATCTTCTTTAGTGACATTTCCTGTCACTAAAATCCTCTCTACAAAGTTTCCATTTTTAGAAGTATAGTGATTTATCATGAGGTTTTGAAGGAACCACACGACTGCCTTTGGAATAATTCATATTTTCATGTTCGTGGCTAGAACATGATTTTCTCTAGTGTATAAAAACTGATAAGCCTTTGTTTAAAACGTTTTCTTCCTCATATGTGGGAAATGTCTACTTTTTAAAATGTAGTTTTAGCCAACTGCCAAAGGGATGCAAGTTGGTACAGTGTGAAACTAATGGCATTTACAAATCTTCTCTCTCCAATTAACTTTCTCTTCTGTACAAGGTTTATGCAGAAGAGATCAATTCACTGGTGAGTGTTACACCCCATGATCCAGTCACCCTACACAAGCCTTGCCTCTGAACACATGAGACTTTTGGGGAACATTCTAGACCTAAATCTTAACACTGGCTCACGGGACTTACTACTCTCCGCTATACCTCACCTATCTGACACGGGATGCTACTTCCGTCTCACAAAGAAGAGATATTTAAAGAAATTAATATTTAGAAAGCCATGGTTTTAAAACACTGACAAAATTCCTTCCTTTTTTCAATTGTGAGGATAATTTAGAAGGGAAAGATAAGTGAGGATTTCTCCATAAAAGCAGATATAAACTGACCACTAAAGGTGAGAGGTGGTGCAGGTAGATTGACGATATAGTCTGCCAGATGTGCTGGACTTGGGAGGCCACAGCAGGAGGCACTGGCATCACTGCTGTGATGCCAGTACTTGGGAGGCCACAGCAGGAGGATTGCCATAAATTTGAAGCCAGTCTGGTCTACATGAGTTCAAGACCAGCTTGAACTACATAGTGAGCCCCTGTCTCAACCTGCCCCCCACCAAAAAATGATTAGCAATGTAGTGAAGGTACAAATATAGTGATGTCTCTTTAAAGACACCAAGTCTGACCTTCAGCTTTGTTTGTCCAGAAATTTCAAAGCGTCATTGTCCTAGGAGTTGACTAGCTTCATGGGGCTTTTCGCCACTGACCAGACATTTAGAGGTTGCTGTCTATAGCAGTGTGACCTTGAGGAGCAATTTGACCTGTCTGATCCCAATTCTATCCATTTATAAAATGGGTGGCTCACAGAGATAGAGAGAGCAACAAAAATATTTTCGTAAAAGTCCTTGTACAGTGGCTTTAATATGATAAGTACTTTACTGATGGAAAGATTTGATTCAATAGGAATCACTTTTGGAGTTTTATTTTATTCAGAACATGACCTCAGGGAGAAAAAAGGTAATATAACCCTCTAACCTGGTGGCATTCAATTTGGCCAACACCAGTACAACCCACTGCCCCCACAAGAACAGAAGGCACTCGTAGTATTAATTTGTAAAAGTTAAATCCAAGTTTCCTGAATTTGGCTGCCTTTATCAGCGACTCCACTTTAATGGTTGTAGAGCTAATGGTGCTGAGAGCAAACAGGGAATTGCCTGATCCTGATGGCTCCTTCCAACCTTTCAGGTTTCTTAGCAGTTATCTTCACAAATTAGACCCATGTAAGAAAGTCTTGGTTTCTTTTTCATGCTTGATTTCACACATGTTCACAAATCTGCCCCAAGAGTTAGACTTTTTATTCAGTGGCTACGTGATCTCAGAGCTGGGTTCATTACTGTGGAATGTAAAGCCTCATATTATCCAGTAAGGATGAGAAGAGGTGGGAAACGGGAAGGCAGTGGGCTGGATAGATGTTTACTATCTCAGACTCCAGCCATGTGCTTTCATTTATCCAGGAGATATTTATGGACATTTATTATGCATTAGGCTTTGTGCTAGGAGCAGAAGATTTAGCAATTAACAAAGGGGTCTTGCATTCTGGTGTGAGAGACAAATAAGAAAGCAAGAAATAGAAGAAAGGAGCCGGGCGTGGTGGCGCACGCCTTTAATCCCAGCACTCAGGAGGCTGAGGTAGGCAGAGCGTTGTGAGTTCGAGGCCGACTTGGGCTACAACGCGAGCGCAAGGCCGGCCTGAGCTACGTAGTGCGACCCTGCTTCAAAAAACCAGGGCCGGGAGTTTGGCTCAGTGCCTTAAGCGCCTGTCCTAGCAGGCGCGAGGTTGTGAGTTCCATCCCCAGTGCCGCAAAAAAAAAAAAAAAAAAAAAAAAAAAAAAAAAAAAAAAAAAAAAAAAAAAAAAAAAAAAAAAAAAAAAAAAGAAATAGAAGAAAGGAGAAAGACAGGATAGAAATCAAAGTGTGTCAGGTCTACGCGGAGACTTACAGTAAGGGGATGGGATACAGAGAACTATGTCAGATGCGGCACCAAGGGAGGCCTCCCTGTGAGGAGATTTCCACAGCTGAGCTCTCTAGCGAAAGAAAGGGATGGATGCTCCCTGGTGAGGGACAGTGATGTTCCAGGCAGAGGTACCATTCGTGCAGAAACTTCCAGGTGGCCAGCAGTGTGGCACCCACTAGGACCAGTTCACAGGCCAAGCTGGCTGGGGAGAGTGTAGGAAGGCCAGGAAAGAGGTAGTCAGAGGGAAGGTAGTGGGCACTTTTGTGTCAGAATAAGGAGTTTGGAATGTTTTCTAAGCTGACAGGAAGCACTGGAGGGACTTAGCAGAGTGGCCTGATTGTCTTTGTATTTAATAACCAAGTCGCTCTGGATGCATTGTGCAGAAGAATTATAGCAAGAGCAGAAGCAGGGCTGTTGGCACCTCACAGGGAGGTGCCACCTGGCAAGGACAGAGTGGGTGGGATTCCAGGTGCTTGGTAGTGAAGCGCTCAGGCCTTCAGAATAGGCTGGAGGCGGAAAGGGAGGGAAAGAAATGAGCCAAGCGCTATGCTTGCATTTTACACCTAGGCATCCGGGTGGAAGGTGCCCTTTCAGAGATAAAAAGAGGCACAAAGAGGAGAGTTTTGGGGGACACTTGCACTGGCCACACTCGTGTCCTGCAGGAAGGAGCCATTGCTCCCTCTCCCTCGTATGCTCTCACACGTCTGTGCACTCTGCTGGCTTCACCTTGGAGTCATCGCCAAGCAGAAGAAAACTCCCCAAATCTGAAATCCCTCAACTATACTTACCTCTTAGGTGAAAGGAGAAACTGGAAAAAAAATTATGACGTTTTATTTTTCTAAGCCAATTTCCATTCTCAAGGTTGGTTTGGATGTAGTTCCAGGCACAATTTAATGAGTCAACTCCACAAACATCATGTCACTGGAATGTGTAAATATGTATATTTCTGACAGAATATTATATACATGCACATACATGTATCAATCAATATCATGTGACCTAGCTTTTTAAGTATTTTTGACCCACATCAATATGATCAGTTGACTTCCTTCATCTTTTGATGAATCTAGCCAAACTATTAGCAATGGAGGGGAGAATTAGAGTGACTAAAGTCTTTATGTCTTCTCTACTTGATTAAGCGTGGAGATTATGGGTGCTTTTACTTTATATTGTGTGTTTAATATTTTGAAATAAATTTTCTTAATCACAGAAACAATAAAATAATCACAGCTATTAATACAGTGGTACCTCAGTTCAAGAACTTAAATTTGTCCCACAATTCTGGAAAAAAATTGTTTGCAAACAAAAGTGTTTGTGAGCTGAAGTATCACTCTACCTGGATAAAGGTAGAGATCACTTACTAAACTATAAAATTTGAAATTAAAAAAAAACTCCTAAAAGTAGAGGAATCTCTTTTTCAGTGGCCCTGCTGAAATCCTCGAATAAAGGGATACTCACAGGGGTGCATTCCAGGGCTGGACAGTTCAAACTTCTAGGAGGTTCTTTCTTAATGTTGAATAGAAAACCACCATGGTTCCTATTGTGCCTTTGGCAGAAACAAAAACAAGTCATCCTCCTTTTTTAAGTAACAATTCTCCAAATATTTGAAGACATGGCTCTCCCTATTTTTTTTTTCCCGAAGCAGAGCCAGTTCTTCCGTTTCCTCCCGTGATAGAGTTTCTTGACCTTCTACCAGTTTGGAGTATGGTGTCTGTCAGAGCTTTGCATTTAAACAAATATTTTAGCCTTGAACCAAAAGCCCATGCAAGTATAGTGCAGAAACCAGTCAGGTGGTGCTGCTCCTGAGAAGCCACAGAGTGGAGAAAGGGTTTCTTAATATCACCACAAGTACTCAGCATAACCACAGATCCTGACACCCCGCCTCACAGGGGCCCATAGAGAGACAGCATCTAACCTCAGGGTTAGAAAGGAGCATGTAACTGACTATCCTCTGTGCACTGAAGAACCCACTCAACAGAGAGGCAGAGAGAAAAGTGGTTTAGGGCACAAGCTCTGGAGTTGAATTTCCTGTACTTAATTTCAGAATTTATTTGGATCTCAGTTTCTACATCTATAAAGCACTGATGGCTTTAGAGAGTTTTGTATAGTGCCTGTATATATTAAGAACCTTATAAATTTTGACCACTGTTATCATTGTTATGCTCTGAGCAATAGTTGCCCAGCTTCATGGTACTGGGACACTCCTTATGTCCTAAGGCAGTCCCTTCCCAGTACTCAAAACCTTCAACTCTGGATGTCCTTATTTAAACTGAGTTGAAATCTGCATTCTGGTATAGATTTAGGGAGTCAAATTTTGCCTTTCAAACATCAGTTTAGCCTCTTTATTATGAAATAGTCCTTTATGTATTTGAAGGCAGCTAGCAGATATCATGGAGTCGTTCACCAGCACTCACTGTCTATTGAAAAAACTGAACTCTGTTTCACAAGACTAGATGCCCTCTGAGTTTACTTGTCATTACAAAACTGCCACCTAACACACTATCTGCATGTTCAAACTGAATAACTGAGAAACGAATGACTTAATATCCCATAATTGGGATATATGTAAAAATGTCCTCAAAGTTAAGGCTGTATTTCGCTGTTAAACGGGGTAATTGACAAGTTAGGACTAGACCAATGATTCCACTCAATTCAAACTGGTGTTTTAAGTGTCAGGTGCTATAATACAAATTGAAGGTGCAAAGAAGACTGGGATATGGCTCTTCCATTAATGATCTATTAGTGCAGCTCACACACAGATCTGCTCCAGGGAAGTCTACTGAGGAGAAGCTGTATCTGGAAGGAGAAAGTTGAGTCAAAGCCTAAAAGTAGAACAGAGAGGGCTAGAACACAGAAGTCTATGGAGTATGGGAAAGAAGAGGAAAAATGTACAGAAGATACAGAAGGGGTTATGAAGCAGAGTGTCAAAGACAAAATAAGAGGCAGATATAGATTATGCGATGGCTCAGCAATGAATTCCATGACTGCAGGGTGCCTGAGTCTGATGGGGCAAAGGCTTTGTCCCTCGACCTCTCCAAAGCGTGTCATATGAATCTGGATTTGTACAGCAGAACCTCACCAGTCCGGAAATGTGAATGAGAATGAATAGCATTGTGGAACTTCACTGTGTCTATGTGCATAACGGCAGAACTTGGACATTGCAGGTATTCGTATTCCCTAGGAAAGTCCCAGCTGAGATCAGTACATATTCTCTTATGGTTTTTGACCTCTGTCCTCTTTGAATAATGGGGGAATTAATGATTTTGAAGAAGCATCTTATTATAATGGGTACCAAGGCCTCAAGGAGAGCCTGGCTCAGTGATCCCTGTCAGATGTAGTAGGCTCCATAGTCTGCTTTCAAAGGAGGTAAAAGTTTCTTCAGCCCTGAGCAATCTTTAGTCAGATGGTTTGTGTCAATGCCTCACAGAGTCTCTCAGCTTTGGCTTATCTTTTCTTACTGGAAGGTGAAATCTAATTCTTTGACCTGACTGACAGCAGACGACATGACACTCCTTGTGAACCCAGCCAAACACCTGCACATCCACGCAAATACACGCATTTTTGTCTACCAACAACCAGTGTATCAATGCTGTTAGTTCTCCTCAATGCCAAAGTAAACAAAGCCCTGGGCATGTTCAGTGGTGCAAAGTGCCTTCCAATGACTGCTGCCACCTGGCACTCACAGTCTTGTGTATTTATGTTCTGTATGATAGCATAGTTGACCTGTGTGACCAAAAACACAGATAGTGGGAGTGACGGTATGTTCAGTCCATATTAGGTTGTAAAATACACCACTGTTTCTGCCTTGGGCTCTCTTTCACTCCCTTTCTTTTATATCACTTGTTCTGGGAGACACGAGCTGCTAAGTCCTGAGCTTTCTGGAGAATTCCATGTGATGATGAACTAAGTCTTCCTTTCTAATAGACAGTGAGGAACTGAAGATACACATCAACAGCCAGTTAAGTGAGTCTTCTTGGAAGCAGACCCTTCAGCCCCAGTCAAACTTTAGGGTGACATAGCCTGATAAGAGAGCCTGACCCAGAGCCTCAGGTGCACTACTCTCAGACTCATGAAACTCAGAAACTGTAGAATAGTACATTTGTATTGTTTTTAGCTGCTAAGGTTTTGGGAAGTTTATTACATCACAATAGGTAAGTGATCTAAAGCTGGAAAAGACGCAATGGGGGAGAATGGTAGATACCATACGCCTAGTTTTCCGTGGGATCTGCCTGTCAACAAATGCTATTGATAAGTGCTATTTACAGCATATGTCATTACTTATTCCTGGAATATTGGTAATGTCTTGGGGGAAAATAGGCAAGATGGCTGAAAACTATTGATTTTTAATAAGAATGTTTTCACTATATAACTATGATTGAGGAGATGCCAAATAGTTCATCAGGACCTGAGAATGCCTTATTGTGGAATAACCAAGGCATAGGTTCCTTCATTCTGAAGATAAACACAAAAATTCATAGTATAACATGCATGGGTGCCTAAAGGATGCTGTATATATTGAGTGTCCTATTATTTTCCATTTTTAATGTGACTTGACAAGAGCCACTTTACTCTGTTAGCACTTCCTTTCTGAAGAAGCACCCCGACATCTTTCAGTGCCCTCAGCAGCAAATGACTTATGCCATAGCCTATTCTTCTTCTATAGACAGAAACCCGACTGACACCTGTTATGCTGTCTTTTAGATGAAGTTGATTTTATAGAATGTGGGAGAAATGGGAAACTTGCCAACCAGAAAGAATACAGGCTGCAGCCCTACCTCTTGGCAGCTGATGGAAAATGCCTGGTAGTTGGGAAAACTGTTTTGAGTGGTTGTTTTCTTATACAGAAAGGCGTCTGTGCCAACTGAAATGCCAGTTTCTTTTCCTTCTTTTCAGCATGTGAATATGACTTCATTAGTACTGAGGTCATTTCATGAAGCTTCTTTACACCTGCAGGTTGTCATTCTGACTTAGCTATTAATCCTGGTCACACATTAAGGGCTTTGATTAAGCAATTTGCTTTTTTCCCTTCTTCTCTTCCATCTCATTGAAAGATTACAGAGTTTGAGCATGAGGTTAAAGGATTACCTCTGAATCCTGAGAGTACCGACACAGCTCTAGCTGTCTGTCATTTCCTGGAGTGGTTACTTATCTGTCAATATTTCTTTCCTTTTTTCCCAAGTCCCAGACCTACTTGATCTTGTCCGTTTGGCTCGGTTGGAGGAGGAATAACAAGGGTCTTCCCATCATGCAACATTCTGGGATACATCATGACAGAGAAATCTCAAAGCCCAGGTCAATTATAACAGAAGATGTGCACCACCTCTTGCCCCTGAACGTCTTCTGGGGCTGCAGTTGTTTAAAACTAAGTCACCTGAAAAATGCAAGGAAATGTGTGTCTGGTTGCTGCCTGCCTTTCTGGTTGTTTAGTAGGATACAAATAACAGAAGACTAATATTCTGTGTGTGTGGTTTGTGATCAGGAAGAGGGAATAAAGTTGGCAGCTACCTCATTGTACAGTAATTACTTTTTAATTAGAATTCATTGAATACAGATGGATTCTTCTTGTTCCTTTGCCCACTGATGTTGTTAATATTCCCACATCAGATATTACTAGGCAGTAGCCAGGAGTGAATTACACAAAACAGCCCTATAGCTGGTAGTGACTTACAGAAAGTAACCAACTTAACCATTTTTCTTAGATGAAAAATGATCTTCCACCTTTTTGTGAATTCTGTTGCTGGTTTGTTGATATAGAGTTTACTTTCACTCCTGCAGAAAAAGATATCATAGTCCTTGTATCAAATTACTCTAACTAACTTGAACATTTGTATTATAAATATCATACTATCATCATTTTTCTCATGGTGACACTGCTAAATTTGCAGAATTCCTCATTTTTTCCCCCTCCTACCAATGAATAACTTTAGCCTAAATGTGAATGGAATATGCAATTTCACGCTGTTATAAAAATCATTGCTTATCACATTCTAATTGTAACTAAATTTGAACCCGAATAGCTATTTGCAGTATTTTGATAGAAATAAGAAGTAATTTCCATTTTTTGGCTCCAGGGTCTCTCTACATGAACTGACATATGATGCATTTTTGAAGTCACACTTAATAATTCTTTTTTCATTATAAACAACCGCACCCTTGTTGAACAGCAGATCTAAAATTAGGTTTACATAGCCCTATGCAATATACCGAAGAAATGTGATTTATTCTAATGTAATAATGGCATAGATTTATAAAGCTTGACTACTCCAATGTTTCTCGTTATGGCTGTAAAATATTTGTGGCCGCTGTGGGATTTTCTAGATCATTATTTTAAAAAAGGAAAAACCCATTTTGACAGATGAACTGGGGCCATTCTGAGCAAATCACAGATACTTCATATAACAAGGCCTCCAAAGAGGGGAGCATACACTTATTACTATGGCAACCCAGATCAAAACACTATTTTAGTGGAGAGTTTCCAGTTTTACAATGCAATGATGATTGTTTATAGTACCATTGAAACCAGATTCAGCAAAGGTTTAAGAAATGAGCTGACAAGAGGAAAATCATTATAGATAAACTGGGGATACCTGAATGGGATAGCATGGAATCTGCCATTATTTGATCAAATACTGAAATTTATTGCCCAGGACAATGGAAATATGGAAGAAGATCGAAATGATCAGAAATATCCTAGAGTTTCTCCTGTGACAAAATTTTGAACTGAGATCAGTCTTAAGTTAAAACTTAGAAAGCAAAGAATTTTTTTAACATCTCTCAAATCCCTTCTTTTTCTATTTGCAAAATACCTACTTAGAACTTTAAAGTTGTGGGCTAATGCTTCCTTTTCTAACATATTCCATTTGACAGACTGCAACACGGCACAGCTCAAGAGCTCTGCCCATCATACAGGGCTTTGTGCTTGCACATGTCTACACGAAGTGACAGCTGATTGCAGCACTGCTCAATGATTTTTATATAGATGGAATTTTTACACAGAAAGAGAAAAATTGTCAGAATCACGAGTTGTCCATTTTGTTGAATCTGTCTTGAAGTATCGAAACGTATTACTTGGTAGACAAAAATGCACTGAATTGAAGGGTTGAATAATTATTTGTTTGCTTAGCAACTATTTATTGGGTACATGCCATGTTCAGATGGGTATGCACATTGCCGTGGTAAACAAGTCAAACCTGATCGTGGCCTCTGCAGCTTATGTTTCAGTGGGACTAAGATGGCAGGACCAAGAGAAATATTAAAGGGTGTAGAAATAGAGAACCACAATTTGGGGATGGAATTGAGATCAATTCCAATGCTTATTAACCTGAAAATTTGTCCAATCCTTGAAAGAAAAAAAAAAAAGAGGGCTACTTTTATTGAATGTCTGGTTTGTGCAAAACTCTGTGGGAGGAACTTCACAATACAATTATTTCTTTTATACCATGGAAAAATCTTAAGACGACACAGCTAGTATTATGTTCATTTTAAGTCTACAGAAACTGACTCAGAAAGAGTAAGTATTCCCGTTTGTTGAACAAACGCATATTTATATAGTAGCTATTATGTGCCAGGCCCTGTTGTGAACACTTTACTATATTAACTCATTTAATTCTCGAAATAACCATTGAAAGCAGTACTACTACACTGTCATTCTCATTTTACAGATGAGGAAACTGAAGCACAGAGAGACTACATAGTGAACCTGAGCAGCCAGCACTGCTACTGCTCTGTAATGGAGACAGGTATTGTCAGTAATCAACAGCTCTATCTTTTGTCTGTAATCAACAATCTGTAATCTGTCAGTCATCAACAACTACAAATAATCAACAACCTCTCTGGGTTGTAAATCAGGTCTGTTGACTTACCTGTGCTTCCTTTGTTCTCAGCCTCTTTGCCTACACGGCCAGATCCACTCTGCAACTATCAGATATTTTAAGGATCAAACATACATTGTATTTTTTTAATTCTTGTAACTTAATTATTCCATGTCAGGGATAAAATGATGCCTAAAAACCATTTTAAAGATTTTGCGCCTAGAGTAACAAATACATAGTAAAATTTTACTTTGGTTCTGAGCCAGTGATTAAATCCATAAATAATTTTACAATATCAGAAAGTTTTGAAAATTTGGAGTAGTTGTGCATTATGTGAGATGAATGGCCTGGCTATAAACTATGTCAGTCTTTATTCAGCTTAATGTGTGCATGTTTATAAATCAATTTATGACTTCAAAGAGAGAAGCATCTGTCTAGTGACAGCTTGATTGAAAATGTATCACCAGTGGCCACTGTTTCTTGGCCACCAGAGTATTTCCCTGGCTTTGATAGTAGTGCCCTGAATTTCCATCTGGGATAAAACCTTATGCCCATGACACATTGTGTGTTGATCCAAGGGTCTGTGGGATCATCTACGCAGAGAACCATTTTCTTCATCTTTGAACTTATTGATTTGAACTACTGACATTACCACATGGGGGTTCTACAAACTGGGAAAAGATGGAGTTCTGTAATATTATTTGAGCCCCAAATCAAACAACACCTATATTCAGATTTACCTCCAAACTTTTCAGTTAAAGAAGCAATGCTTCTCCTATTTTGTCTAAGTGAGTTTAAGTTGGGATTTGTGTCAGTCACAATCCTGAAAGTCCTGACAAATAGAGAAAGACAAATCTATTTGAATAAAGTCTTGTTAATCTTTCATCCTCACCACTTTCTCTCTCTTTATATCTCTAATGCTTTATGAAGCCTTAACTATTTCATCTCTTAAAACACCTCTCAAATCCTCCCAATTTTCTTTTTCTTTGGTACCATCAATTTAGTCCAAGTTGCCATCATCTCTTATCTAGACCTTAGGAGGTAGCCTTCTCTCTGGTTTCCTAGCATCTAATCTGTCCCACTTCTAGTCCACCCACACATTTCAGATACAGTCATATTCAAAATGCAAATGTGATTATACTACCATGCATCTCATCAGCCCTTTTTTCCTCTAAGATAAGCAGCAGCTTTACATAAATCTTAGGCTGCACATTATACTCCTAACACTGCCTTTGGGATTCTACATGGCCTGTACCTACCTATTTTGGGGGTCTGTTTCCATTCATGGTGACCACCTATTTTCAAACTTTTACACCCCAGAAAGGTTTGAGTTTCAATTTTCAGTCTCAAAGAAATAAAAAATAACTCAGTCCCTAGTTCCTTTTATTTCTTTTTCTTTCATGGTTCTGACTTCATTTGCTTGGGTACTATTCTTTTTGTTTTTTCAGGTACTATCCCTCTATTTTAATTTATTCATTCATAACTTATAATTATTAACCTTCTTTACATAACTCATGCATTAGGTTTTCTTTTTCTTTTTTGTGGGGGGATCAGCTTTGTGGAGTCATTAGAATCTATGTAGGAATTCTGAGAAGTAAGGAAACATGTCCTTCTTTCCTCCTCTGACTGCTGGTGTAAGTTGGAAAATTCAACAGCTACTGAGTGCATTTAAAACTTCTATCAGCTTTTCCAGAATCATTTTCTTCAAAGGAAAATCACATATACAAACAAAATGATTGGTTATTGTCTTTTCTTTGGGATTTTCTTCTCTGCTGATGAGTACCAATGATTCAATCTATATTTCAGCATTTTTATTGGCTCATTTTTGTTTTCCCTTTAGAGTGAATCTTGGTTTTGGTCATCTCCTCCTTGGTTCTAGGATTTACTCTCTTCACATGCATCTCCTCTATACTTGATGTTTGGATGACATCCTCTCTGTAGTCCATTTTCTACTGTGATAGTGAAATCCCTGAGAATGGAAATGCTGAAAAAAAGAGGTGGATTTCTATGGCTTTGCAGACTGGAAGTCCAAGATCCTGTGGCTAAATTGGTTTGAGCTCTGTCAAAGGCCTTATGGTAGACAGCATCACAGTGATGGGTGTGCGAGCAAGAGGGAGAGACCAAATGGTGAGATAGGAAGCCAGAATGATTCAGAGGTCTGGCTTGCTATTTTAAACTGGGGCCCCACAAGAACCACATTAGTCCTTTTGGAGGGCAGAGCCTCCACTTATCTAATTACTTTCCACTAGGTCTTACCGCTTAACATTGCCACCTTTGGCTCAAGCTTTTAACACGTGAGCCTTTGAGGTACAAACCACATGCAAACCATGGCACCCTCCTTGGCCATTCATCCTCACACTGTTGATTTTATTTGCCATGTCTATCTGCCTTTCCATTGGAATTCTCTTTAATTCCCCATTCTTCCCTTCTTGATGACTTGCTCATATGAGACTTTTCAGAAAACGTAGTCTCACAGCACCTGTGCTGAAAGCCTGGTCAAACTACTAAGGCAAGCTTTTTGTGATGGCACATTTTTATCATATTTTGTGGGACACAGAAACGGCAAGTTTCTACTTTAGTATCAACCTCTTTCAGCTAATCTCTTACTTAGGAATATGAAATGCAATTATGTTAAACAGGAAAGTATTTAAAGATGTAAAGGCTAATTATAGAAGAACAAAGTGTATTTATGTATTACAAAAAATGGTGAGGATTAGGCAAAGTATTTTAATGTATTGGTAAATTATGATGATCCTTCTTTTGACCTCAAAGATTTGAGACAGGCAGCATGATATCATGGAAAGAGGAATTGAGATATCTGGTTTTGTTACTTATTAACTGGAACCCTCAGACATTTTAGTATAGGAATAGATCATAGGCTTTGGAGTCAGACAGGTGTGAGTTCAAATCCAAGGTCTGCCATTATTAGCTACGTGACCCCCATTTCCACCCATAAAATGAGAAAAAATAACATCTTGGTTACTTTTCTCTCATTGCTGGGACAAAATACTTGACACCCAAAAAGAAGAAAGGAAAGGTTTGCTTAGCTCATTGTTTGTGGAGATTTCAGTCCATAATCAGTTGGTTCCAAAGCAGAGTGGCATGGCACTGGGGCAGCACTTCAAGGCAGCAGCCAGCAAAAGCAGTCAGAATAAAAGTGGGGAGAACAAGCCTCTTCTCCTCCCTTATACTGTACGCAGGCTCTCTGTGTCCTCACCCCAGGGCAGGTGTAGTGCTCACACTGCCTCTATGCTGTCCTCCTGCACAGGCTAAGAATATTTACAAAGTAAGGATCCTGGCTCCCTGCTGAGTCTCTTAGTTAAACTTCTAAACTTCTCACGCTGACACAATGTATCAAACATAGCACTGAGTATGTAAAGAATAAAATACATTGCCTAGCAGATAGTAAGAATTCATTAAATGTAATTTCCATTTCTTCTTTTCTAACTTACATAACTAATTTAAGTTACATGGGCCCTGGTGCATCTGGGAGAGAAAGAGAAAGAAAGAGGGGAGAGGGAGGTAGGAAGGGAGAGAGAGAAAAGGAGGAGTAAGAAGAGGAGGGACAGGGAGGAGAAGGAGAAACAAAAGGAGAAGAGGGGGAGGGAGGGGAAAGGAAAAGAGGAGAAGAAAGAAGAGGAAAGGAAAGGATAGGAGAACACAGACCAGAACTCTTTTCTTTTTATTTACTTATTTATTTATTTCACTACCAGAGATCCAACTCACACCCTTGCACCTACCAGGCAGGCACTTATGCCACTGAGCTAAATCCCTGGCCCTATTTTTTGAAACAAGGCCTCACTATGCAGTTCAGGCTGGCCTTGAACTCACTTTGTAGGCCAGGCTGGTCTAAAACTCACAATGATCCTCCTGTCTCAGCCTCCAAGTGCTGGGGTTAAAGGCATTAGCCATCATGCCCAGTTCTGACCTCCTTTTTTTTTTTTTTTCTTTTTTTTGCGGCACCGGGGATTGAACTCACAACCTCGCACCTGCTTGACAGGCACGTAAGCCGCTGAGCCAAACTCCTGGCCCTGGTTTTTTGAGGCAGGGTCACACTGCGTAGCTCAGGTCAGCCTTGCACTTCCGTTGTAGCCCAAGCCAGCCTCGAACTCACAACGCTCCTCCTACCTCACCCTCCCGAGTGCTGGGATTAAAGGCATGCACCACCATGCCCGGCTTGACCTCTTCTTATAAGGGCACTAATCCCATCACAAGATCCCCCGCATAACCTCACCTAAACCTAATTTTATGCCAAAAATGCTCTCTCTGAATCCCATAGCATTGAGGGTTATGGCTTCACCATGTAAATTTGCAGTGGAACATTGTTCACAGCAAATAGCTCTGCTAAAACTTATCTAAGGAGAGGATGGTTTAAGATAACATCTAATAAGTATAATACAGCAGAAGCATACGGTCAAAAGAGACTAATAATGATGGTTAAATGTTTATTGTGCCAAACATTGTTACAAGCCCTTACACATACAATTTAATCCTTACAAGAATCCTGAGAGGTAAGTTATGTTAATAAATCGTGTTAAAGAAGAAGAAATTGAGGTAGAATATCTCAGAGACTAACATAAGAAAGGCATCTGTCTCATTTTAAAAATCCAGTGTTCTTAGTGACTCAGCCCGCAGGCTGGCATTGCAGTGAACATGTTTGAGTAATATCATCTAGAACAAAGAGCCTCCTTGGTAGATGCAGCAGAAAAATGGAGAAAGTGGAGGTTATTAAATCACCAATTAACCATTTTAGCCAAGGAAATATTTGTGGCTTTTGTTCTGAGATGATGACTAGAATCAGTCACATGGCCCTGACCAAATGCAAGGGGTGTGGAAAGCACAGGCCTGCAATGCAAGCTCATAATGTGTCCTTTCTAAGAGCACTCACTTCCGGGGTTCAGTCTTGGCATCATCTCTCCAGAGCCCATGGTCCCAGGTTTTCATGGATCCAATCCCTTCATTTTACAGGTCAAGGTGTTCTGCTGGTTGCCCAGAGTCAGAAAGCCAGAGTCAATCCATCTCCAGTTCGGTGAACATCATCGCCTGTCTTCCTAAAAAAAAATCCACTGTTGGATAATTGGACAAAACCATTTTGCAGAGTGTGACACTGGGCAGTACAGTGAGTGCCCCAGGGACTTCTCACCTGCTGTCCAAGATGGCTACAGCAGATGGCAGTCAGTCAGTCTGGCTATGGTCCCTATTCTCTCTCCCTTTTAGGAATGAGCACCAGCCCAGAGAAGCAAGCAAGGACATCGCTTCAGCTGATCCCAAAGGGAGAGTGACCCTGGTGCTGTTAGAGCCCACTGTAGTGTTTGGAGTGAGAGATCTTCCTGTTCCGTGCATCTACCTACCCTGCCACATTAGGCTTCAGCCTGCCCTTCAGGACTGCATTTCCCTTCAAGGTTGGCCTGGCCACCTTCATGGTAATCTCCTTTCACATAATTCATGATTGGGAGGCGGATAGAGGTGAGGGAGCAGAAAAGAGAAGTGTGCCCATTTGTCTCAGTCTGTTTTTTTGTCTCTCACCGAAAGAAACAGAGATCCTAGAACCACACATTTTACCCAGTAGTCTTCTTCCATGCCACAGGAGGTAGCAAATAGAACTGCGTTAATTGCATGAATGAGCTGACATGATTTTAAGAATTAGTGGAAGGAATGGGAGTGAGAGAAATCGGGCTTATTTTTCCTCTCAATCTCCTGTGATTCACTGAGGTGCTTACAAACAAATAAATCAGTAAATCTAAATAAAACCATCTCTCTCCAGATCTTCAGTGTCTGAGGCCTTGAAATCAGCAGGAAATGAAGAAGAACAACTATTGCAAAAGATATGTTCAAGGTCACAGCTTTCAGGTCTGCAGATTGTGCACTTGTGCATTGTCTCACTTTAGAGGTTGCCATTAAGGTCAAGCATCATTGTAGATTTGCCATGAAATTAAAGTTTTTTTTTTTTTTTTTCTGAAAGCCAAATGTCTTGAGCAATAAGCACATTTTCCAAATTTGTACATTTGGCTAGTGTCAGGATGAACATATTCTTATTCAGGGCTGTTAAAAATTCTAGTACTCATCACTGCCACACATTGCTGTGTGTTACTGTGCTCCAGGAACAAGGTAAGACACGCTGTATCCTTTTTTGCCCTTGTTCTGCTCAGTGTGCAATAGGTACATCCCCATTTTGCAGGTGAAGCAACTAAGGCTTAAAAGGAGCCAGGTACATATCAATGAGTGCTGACTAAGCAGGAGTTTGCATGTAACTGGCCTCTCTCAGAGATGGAATCCTTAGCTATTCTACTCTACTACTATACCCTCTCTTGCCAGCTGACAAACCTCTCATTATTCTCTGAATTGGGTTCCATTGCTTTGAATTTTTTACTCTGAATGGCAAATCTTTGGTCAGGTCCTTGTGCCCACACCAAAGGCAATACCTCTTACCTCCTTCCCACTTGCCAGCTGCTGTGGAGCTGCGAACACACCAGGAAACATTCAGCAGTGGGAAAGGAGGAAGGAAGAGGAGAAGGTGCAGAGCATGTTGGTTGCTGATTATTGAAAACAGGCCAATTATCTCAAACTGTAAAAACATACTCATGCTTAAATACCTATAAACCTCTTTGACAAATTTGGTAGTAGACAATTCGCACCACTTGCTCCATTTGTGCTGAATTAAATGCAGCTTGTTTGGGAAACATGTGGTTGACTAACTGTGAGTTATATTATTAGCAGTCCTCTCTTACTCACATATTTATAAACTCTGGAAATAGGCAAACGTAGTTAAGTTTGTGTACTCCGAATGCTGCTATCTTGCAAAGACTAAAAATAAGCTGCCTTGTTTCCTTCCCCTTCTTCTACATGTTTTGGGGTGGTAATTTTATTCATGGCCCTGTGTGATCTATGGCAACTGTAAGCACAGAAGGAAGATTATCACTGAATCCGTGGGAGCTGCAATGTCATAGGTCAGAGGAGCAGCCTGACACCAGGCCACAGTGACACCTGGGCGGCTAGAAGCAGGTTGTGAAGATGAATGGAGAACCACATGCTAAAGACACATGGGGTCAAGGAGAAAGCAGCTAGCTTATGGCAGAGGGTTGCTCTCACAGTCACCAGAGCGGAGTTGGTGAGAAGGAAGGATGAGCTTTAGAACAATTATGCTGTGTTCATTGGTAAGGCAGTTTTTTTCATTTGGGGGGGTTAATCATTATGGTATGAATCCAGAGGCTAATTAGGAACAAGTTTATATTTAGAGACAATTACCTAGCTAATTGATCTAGTGCACATATAACTTCAAAGACCAGGCAGTAAGAAACAATGGTGAGTTACAAAGTTTTCCCAAGTCAGGGGTGTTTCAAAGAAAGGGCACAGGACGTTGGGGTTAGAAAAAACCTCAGGGATCATTTATGCCACAAGCTTATTTTGCAAATGAGGCTCAAGATAGTGATGGAACTTAGCCCAGACCCCCACAGGGCGGTGCACAGCAAGTGTTAGAATGTGGCTTTTTTCCGGTTGCTCTTTCACCAACAGGATTCAAACAATTGGAAAGAGTGGCACTGACCAGAAGCTGGAGCCAGCATGGCCATGGGGAGGGTTCTGCAGAGCAAGGGTGAAATTTATGTTGGTGTACCGCCCACCTTTGTTTGATTCCAAATTTTCTGAAAAATGCAAATAGCAAGATGCTCCAAGCGTTTCTCACATGTCTAACTTCTCATTTATTTCAACACAACCATTCATACTACTAACCTTTAGTAAGCTTCTAACTAGGCCAGGTGCTAGGGACACTAATGTAGATAGGACATAGCCCCTCCTGGTTAACCAGACGCTCTAGGATATCTGACTTCTGTAAGCTGCAGTGAGAAGGGACAGAAGACCTAGGCAGACTGTTTTCACATCATTCTGTGCACAGATCCTCTGTTACTCAGGATTTTTAGCAAAATCCTTTGTAGGAAAATAAAGTATATCCATCTTTAGAAGTTAGAAATATTTTAAATATAGAAAACAAGCTCTGCTTCAGAGAAAGCCAGCGTGTTCCCTGATATTTTCAAAATGCATTCTGTAATGTCTTCCTCCAATATGTGTATTTGATTTCAGTTTGCCTGAACAGAGACCAAACAGTCTCAAAGCTGTGATAGGTTCTTTCAAGTCCCTTGGCCATTGTGGGACAAGCTATTCATTACTGGAAAAAAGATATTTAAGAGCGTTCTTTGTTTTTTTTCTCTGGAAACTAAGTAGTTGTAAAGGGACTTTCCTCCTAGGAATTAAACCTTACATGGCAACTGCATACATATTAAAAGCAGTGTCAACATTATGAGTTTGCTGGGAGAATGAGTAAGAAAAGACATGAGGAGATTACTTTGGGGTGGCGTGTCACAGAGTGGAAGGTAAGAGTAATCAGATTTCCAAAAATCCAGTCACCCAGCATGATAAACAGCACACAAAAAAGTAGTCCTCAAACACTAGTTCCTGTGTCTACTCAGAATACATTCATTCAAAAAATATGTGTTGGGTGGTTCAATGTGCCAGGCCCTTTGTGAGATGCTGAGTACAGAGTGGAAAATAAGAAGGAGGATCGATTTCATGAAATATACAGTCTAGTGGGGAGATCAATGTGAAGTATGCCTATGGATCAGGCAACTTCAGCTAAGCAATGCTGCAGTAGAAGAAATCTCCCAAATCCTAGACTTACTACAGTGCAGGTTTACTTCTTGATCATGTTCGGTGTAATGCAGATCTGCACCTGTGCTCTCCAGTTTGGCTCAAGGCTGAGGAGAGCCCCCATCTGCAGCGGAGAAGAGCAATGGTGGAGCCATACCATACCATACCAATCTGCATACCCTGGAAATTCTTCTTCAGCACACATTTTCTTGCCTGATGTAAGTCACATGATCAAACCCGGTGTCAGTGGGATAAGTTTAATATTCTCCTTCCCACACTCACAGAGGGCCTGATATGAAAGGACTACACTTGTAAATATAGCTTTTGTTAAGTTACAAGAAAAGGTATGGGGAAAAGGTTAGAGGGTCATGACAGAGAATAACGAGGGACAATGATTTAGGCTGCTGATAGTGTTGTTTAGCAGCTTTGGAAGGTTTTTCTGAGGAAGTCACATCTCAGCTCAAACCTAAAGGATAAAGAGACATTTTCCAGAGCGAAGTCTGGTGAAAAACAAACAGTAGAGCAGCATGTACAAGAATACTGAGGCAGAGACAAGCTTGACATCCTGGAAATGTTGGAGAGGAACAGCACCACGTAGTGATCCAAGAGGAGTGCCTGGAAATCCCGGATTCAAATCTCAGATCTGCCCCACACTTGCCAGATGCTCCTTACCCACTTTGAGCCTCAGTTTCCTCCTGTGTAAAGCAGGGATAACTGTTCTGACCT
Organism: Dasyprocta punctata; assembly: GCA_004363535.1. Lineage (NCBI taxonomy): Eukaryota > Metazoa > Chordata > Mammalia > Rodentia > Dasyproctidae > Dasyprocta > Dasyprocta punctata. The sequence continues at coordinate 54,427 of RJWM01007474.1, read as the reverse complement.
CAGGGGGCTGCAGTCAGGAGTAAGTGTGCTTGGCTCATGATGGTTGCTCTTATTAATGGAAGGAGTGACACAGGTGAGGCCGGAGTATGGTCACAACATCTCTGGCTTTGAAAAGCTCAGCAAAGACTTCACATTTTACTCTACAACACCGTAAATCCATAGATTTTCAAAAGGAGTGTGACAACTAAATGTCTATTTTATGCATGCTTTTGGTCGTATTCCAGGGCTTAAGACATTCTCTAAACAATTTCCCACTGTTGAAGCAAAAGGAATCCTGCAGCGATCCTGAGAAAGAGAAAGAGGTAGGAAGAAGTGGTAAAGGAGAGAGGGGAGAGAGACAGGAGAAGAGCAGTGTTTCCTCCCCAGTTTGACCGGTATTAGGAAGAAGGCATTTGTTTTAATGAGGAGGAGACAGAGTGAGGGGTTGTGCTCATTACCGTCTTAGCAGCCAAGCAACACATGTAGAAGAAGGCAGGTGACTGAGTGGTGTCCCTGCTAAGGGAAGGGGCCCTTGACCTCCACAGCATGGGGGAGCAGGGATTGCCACAGCTCTGAGGATACCAGTATGAAAATGGCTTTTACGTTGAAAAGATTCTCACGGAAAATGGCTCAATCCCTGGACCTTTACTAAACTAGCACATTCTTATGGAATCCACCTCCCGTCTCTTTGCCTCCCCCTATCTGGGCAAGGAGGGAGATGCTGGGACACTGGGGTGAAGGGTTGGACAGAGCTCCAGGTAGCCTTGTGGTGTGAGGCTTTTGGGGAGATGGTACCGCTTCATCAGCTGGATGACAAAACACTGTTAATGGCACCAATAAAGAAGTGTGAATGCAATTTTCTCCTCCTTGTTATTTCCTCAGTATTTGGCATATCATTTAACAGATCAACTGGCCAGTCATGATCCCTTCTGAAGCCAAGTCTTTCTTTTTATGCTGGAAGATTCCTAAAATGCAGTGCAGTTCAGACTTAAACCTTCACTCAGAAATAGGCCATAAATTTTTGGAGCACAGGAGAAATATTGAATGAAAGGGACAGAGTTCACTCCAGGTTGTGAAAGATTTGGGGAAGGCTGCTCACCACCTTTGATGCTTTGGGTGCCTCAGAGGCAAGAGCAGCAAGGGAGAAAACGTATAACTGCACTTCTTATGCACATTAAACATACAGATATGCTGAACTGGAGGAGATACGAAGCTGAGAATGTATGCGATCAGAATAAAGGCAGTATTTTGAAGCTTTAGAACTACCAGATCAGGCTCTGATAATGCTGACCCTTAACTGAGGGATTCCTTTGAACCAGGCACTGTTTAGACATTTTGCCGTATTAACCCACTCCTCACACCCACCCTGTGAGTTAGCAATAGTATCGTTGCACTGGGGAAGGCGATGAAGCAGAGACATAGCTGTTAGGTGATTGACCTGGAGTTGTGTAGTATATAAGCTTGGGCAGTCTGGGCTGCAACATGTCATCATGTAAACCTCACACACACGGCCAGACTTCATGGCAGAGAGAGAAGCCAGCAATGTGGACCCAGATCACTCATATTTGACTGCACTCCTAAAAAATGGGGTAGGAAAGACATCCACATAAAGTCTTACATGAGCACCAGAATTCTCAGGAAGAAAGAGCTAAACACTCTTTGTTGAGTAGTACTGGATAGCGATGGTAGGAATAATCTTTACAGGTTGCATTTTTCTGCCAGGTTATAATTTTTGACCATGGCCCTGTCTCATTATCCTACTGAAAAATATTTTTGTTTTGTTTTTAGACAGATCTAACTTTTTTTGTTCTTATTCAATTACTAAGCCATAAATAACTAGAGGGTTGTTGATTAAGTTTCAACAGAAACTGAAAAACTTGAAAAGAGATGCTGATGCATCATTTCCATGTGTGCTCATTTTTAAACAACCAAGATGGAGGCTGCAATTCCCAGGGCAGGGTATTACTGCTTTGAAGTTTCAGGGTTGCCTGTTCATTAATTTCTTAGGGAGCAGGAAAAAGCAGATATTCAAACATCAGTTCTCGAAGCTTGAGGATATTTTGCCCTTTGCTGTTCTCTATGTTCTGTGTTCAACCCTTTGGCTCCAGTTTTGCCTAGTACAATGTCTTTATTTTTATTTTTTTAGAAAAGTTCAAGAAGCATGAAGCTAATTTAAGGATAAATTTAATGGAAAAAATTATCTTGACAACTTCATGGGTAATATTAAAAATAATGATGCATGTGTAATCAAATACTCCAAAAAACAAATCCATCCAGAAAAAAAAAAACTTTACAAAAATGCCAGGAAAAGCCATATAAATCTGGATTTTGTAAAAACACACTGTTCTTCATGTTGCCAAGAACAATTTCATTCAGAGGACTGTTCAGTCTCTTTTGTTTATATCTTATGTTTACCTTTGAGATCAGTTTCCTCCTCTCCACCTGTGATTGGCTAGCTGCAGACCAGAACAATTAGTCAGCTTAATTTGACAGTTATTTAAAAAATTGGCTCTTAAATTATGAGGCAGTTCTGAGTAGGCACGTGGTGACTTCACAAGGGAATTTTCCCCAAGTGTTTGCTTGTCTGCAAGAACGCCTGCTGTGATGCTGGTTGTGGTAATGTTGAGTTGGGCCAGATGATAAGTCAGATTTGTTTGGTCTGAAGAAAATTCCTGCTAGATTTGGATCATTGTACACCAATCTAGGGGTTAAATGCACACATTATCACTTAATCATTCTAATATGAATACAATTGGCAAATCCACTCCCATGCTTCCAATTAGGAAGCCAGGTCAGTGGATGGTGTCAAATATTACAAGGAGTACTTGAAATACATTATTTTAAAATTTCTATCTCTAATTTAGAAAGTGATCTAAAAGCCAAATGTTGAGTTTTTGCATCACAGCCAACACAGTGAGAGATACTGTGTATTCAAGAAGTAAGCCATGAAACTTCCTTGAAGGGTTTCAAAGTCTGTGTGCTTTAAGTACAGGGCAAGAGTGGCTAAGGAGAAAGGAAATAATACTCTGTAGTCAAATTCCTTGTGCCATATTCTCTGCCAGAAGCTCTAAACAGAATCTCATTTACTCCTCCCCATGACACTGCCGAGTAGATTTTGCTTCTGTGTATTATACAGACTGAGAGAGATTAAATCACTTGCTCAGGAGCACACGACTAGAACCAGGATCTGAATCCAGTGCTGCCTGCCCCTCAGCCCCATAGCACTTAGCTATTTTGCAGCCTCTCTTGACAAGAAGTCTGGGGTTTTTTTTCCCTATAATCTCAAAACTTTTCAAGTTTATAATTTCATTTGTTTCTTCTATGTGTAAAGGTGGGGATTGTAATTCGCATTCCACTTCTGATGAAGCTGGGTCCGGGAGAGGCTGAGCAAGGTTTTTCAGGCTTTGTGCTGGCCAAGAGTGGAGCTGGAAGGAGGAAAACATTGTGACTGTACCAAGCTTTCCTCAGCAGGCAGGTCTGAATATTATGCTGAGCTGAGCATGGATTGCGCTCCCAGAAAGCAAAGATAAAAACACACAATCTTGAATTGAGAAATACCCATAGGGAGTCAGAGTTAACAGCACTCTTGTTAGCTAAAAGCCACGGTTCGTAAGTGATATACTGAACTGCAGTGGCATTTCTAGTGTGCATTACACATTTATTCAGCTGAAAAGGAGGTGAGGTGGTGGGTGATTAGGGGTCAAGAAAAAGGATTAAGAGCCAGAAAGCACAGGGCTGAATACTTTGTGCCCCTGTGTAAATGACTTGACTTTCTTGTCCCTCTGTGTGACCTTGAACAAGTCCCTTTTCCTCATTCATCTCAGCTCGAAAATGTGTTTGTGGTGTGTGTGTGTGTGTGTGTGTGTGTGCGTGCGTGCGTGCATATGTGTGTGTGTGCATGCATATGTGTGTGCACAGGTGTGTGTGTGCAGAGTGTATCATCGTGTGGGGGAGATGTCACCATACATCGAGTGCTGCGGCTGAAGTGAGTTCCTTGGGGAAAATGCATCACAGTCTCCTTGCCCCCACCGGAAAGCTTTTCTCGCAGTGTGGTGAAAGGTGCCACTTTTTAATAACATCATTGGAATATCAGCTTCTTGCAAGATACAGTGGGACAAACTGCGACGTGCCATCCTGTGACATGATAAAAGAAGAGACTCCTGTGTGAGCTCCTGGGCAAAGCCCCTTCAGGAAAGCAGGCCTGGTCCTTTCGAGGTCAGGTGAGCAGAGTGCAGGCAAACTGTGGAAGGAGCACAGTCGGCAAGGTGGTTGCATCGCAGACCACGCGCAGCCCTCTGGAAGGATGAAACGCCTTCACTCTGCATACCTTGGGGTGCGTTTTTACTCTTTCTCTTTGAATTATCCCAGTGGTCATCAGAAAGGTTGGGGAGCATGCCTATGAGCTGCTCAAGCCAGCCGGCTCCTTCCCTAGCTCAGAGCGCTGCCACTGCAATTCAAACAGAGAGCAACCCAAAATGGAGGAGGGCAGGGGCTTTGTTTACTCTCCCTCCTTCCCTTTGGGCAGCAGCAGCGTCTGACATCTGGGCTGCCAGGTCTGCATCGTTACCCAGGCTACTGTGCCTAGTTAGCAGTCTGTGTGTCAAGTACTCACAGAGGCCTGGGCAGCAGGGACCAGAGCTGAAGGGAGAAGGGAGGGGCAGCAGGGTCTCTGGGTCACCTGGCCCTGATGGCCCCCAAGGAAAAACTCACATTCTTGCAGGAAGCATGATATAGGAGGGAAATAATATGGAACCTGATGCAGAAGGCCTGCTTCTCAGCCCTGGCCTGGAGGGGAAGGGCTAAGGGACTGTGTTGCTGTTGACTTACACTGGACCTCCAGGGTTGTTTTGTTCAAGTGACAAGAAGCTTCTTTCCCCTCTTCAGTGACTGGCCTCCCCAAGGAGGCAGACTGGATGTAAGAACATGACTTTCTTAATTGAGGAGGACATTTTGACAACCAGGAGCTCTTGTTTCCTATAACCCAGGAATCCAGCTCTTCAACTTCATTTATAGGAATTTTGGCTCGGCCTCTATGGGAACTTAGAGGATTCATTTGCATTCTCTGAGCCTGTTTCCTTGGTACACTTGTCCTATCTAAGTGTGGATCATTTAAAATGATGGGTATGCCAATGCCTGACAAACTCTAAAGGTGTGCAAAGGTGAGGGAGGAGCATGTTTTTAATACGTGAAGAGTTCGAATGGAGTAGAGAATCTTATAAGCCAGTTACTTTTCTTGCCCTCGGCTGAGGCCCTGGGAGGAATTTCCTGGTCTGTGCTGGTGTCTGTCACAGATTGCAGCTGTACAGATTGCAACATTTCCCAGAGCTTCTAGTTTGCTACCTATGGGATGGTAAGTACCTTAGAATCACAGGCAATCCAGCTTGCAAGGGACTTCAGAGGTCATCTGGAACACATCCTCTTTGAAACTTTAATCCTCTCTATAGCAAGCCAGGAAACATGTATATCCTTTATCCCCACAGACTTGGGCATGGCGCTTGGCAACATGCCAGTCATTCAGCAACTATTTCTTTGGTGGATGAATGATTCAATGAATGAATGAATGAATGAATGAAATAGGGTAAAAGCAATACTAGCCAGAAATTCTTTACACATACTCATGGAATGTGGTTTACAAGGAAGATAGCCATGCCAATAAATGATATTGTTAACAATGATAATAATGATGCTAATTATCTCATGAATTGAATGCAGATTCAATTTTAGGAACTATGCTAAAAACTGTACATAAGATCTCATTTAAAGCAGACCCCAGTAAGATAAGCACTATGATTATCCCCTAGATCCGAGGAAACTGAGGCATAAGCACTGTACGTAGGTAGTTCACAATTACTCAACTGATAAGATGGGTAATAAAACCAATATTAAATTCTAAAGCTGGCTCCAGTGCTCCTCCTAGGGGTTCCCTGCATTAAAATATTATGGGAGTATAATATTTCTCCAGGACATTAAAATTCTTTTCCTTTTTTGGTTCTTGGTTCATTTGGGTAACTCTACCCTGTGGTTCGTAGCTTGGAGAGCACAGGGGACTGAGAGGGGAGGACCCCACTTGACTAACCTCCAACTCGGTTCTTAAGAATCAGATGAACTGATCCTAGCCAGGTAGTCAATTATAAATTTGCCAGAAATGTTCAAATCAACATGGCTTTGTACTGACACAGAAGTGTGATCATTAAGAAAAAAGGTTAAATTGTTCCTCAGACAAAGGACTTCTATCTAGCACACACAAAGAATTGAAAAAACTCAAACTTCCTAAATTCAAAGACCCAATTAAAAAATGGGCATATGAGATGACTACACACTTCTCAAATGAAGAAATACGAACAGCAAATAAATATATATGAAAAAACATTCAACATCACTGGTCATTTGACAGAGGCAAATTAAAACAACAATAAGATTCCATCGCACTCCAGAAAGAATGGCTATTATCAAGAAATCAACCAATAACAAATGCTGATGGGGCTGTGGGGGAAAAAGGGACCCTTCTCCACTGTTGGTGGGAGTGTAGACTGGTGCAACCACTGTGGAAATCAGTTTGGAGATTCCTCAAAAATCTAAAACTAGAGGTTCAATTTGACTCAGCTATTCCCTTTCTTGATATCTTCCCAGAAGAATGAAAAACATCATACCACAGCAGTATATGTGTACCCACATTTATAGCAGCACAATTTGTAATAGCTAGATCTTGGAAACAACCTAAATGCCCTTAAATTGAAGAATGGATTGAAAAGAAATGATTTTTTTTATGTAATGGATCACTACTTAGTTGTAAAGAAAGATAAACTTGAGACTTTTACAGGTAAATGGATGCAACTAGAGTACACATTCATAAGTGAAATAAACCAGACCCATATATGTAAACATCATATTGCTTTCTTAGTGCAAGAAACCGAAAATGTAAATAAGACCCAAAATCTACAATAGATTTCGTGAAAGGGAAAAAAAAAACAGCCCTGTTTTGGGTAAGGTCCTGTGTGCCCCCAAAGCGTCATGTAATCATGGATGGGGCTGAGTCTGGTGCTCATGATTGGCTTGTTGTCTAATGCTGCACGTGGTGATATGAGTGTTGCACCCACCCAGGGGTGGAGCTGACCTACAGTGTAAGGGCAAGAGGAAGGCATGTTCTCTCTCTTGCCCATTTTGCACCTTGCTGTTTGGCGGCTGCCATGAATGGCAGCCCCACCATGCACTGCTGTCTTGGAGCCAACTGAGTACGGACTGAAACCTCCAAGGACTGTAAGAAATAAACCTTTCCTTCCCTAATCTTGGGTGTCAGGTGTTTTGTCTCAGCAACCAGAAAAAAGTAACCAAGACAAGCCCAAAAGTAAAAAAACAACTAGGATGAATGAAAGGATAAAAGAAGACAGGGAAAAGGGAAAAAAATATATATATACAAAAGATGGCTAAAGTAATAATAGCAGTTTCTCTTAGTTCACTGAAGAATGGTTTATGCACACATTGTTTGATCAACTATGCATGTGCATATCCTCTAATCTGAGAAGATAACAATATGCAATATACTAACCGTTGTCAATTTCCTATTATCTTGTTTTTTGAAATTCTGTATTTTGGTTTTTATTGTTTTTTATCTTTAAAATAAAATTCAAAAAAAGAAAAAAAGGCTATAGTGGTCAGGAAGGAATGGAAACTGGAACTTGAAGGAGTTCATTCTCTTCAATGACACCCATTCAGAGGTCTCTCATCCTCTCAATAAAATAACACACAATTCCTTACCCTATTTTAATCTTACTTTGTTTTTCTGCATAGTACTTATCACCTCTGGAGAGGAAACACACTCTTTGGCTTATACACTCTCCATGGTTCCCTTTGAGAAGATGGCCTCTTTGACAGCAGGCCCTCATGTTGGTTCGTTGTTACATCTACAAAGTCTAACACAGTGTCTGGCCCTTAGAAGATCCTCCATAAATGCTTATTGAGTGACTACTTATTTATTTTGAAGCCATGTAAAACCACTTATAGAAGTGGCTGTTTTCTTTATGAAATGGATTGTAAAATAATGGAAACAATGGTTCTCCTGGTTCTGCATTTCCTGGATGTCTGGTGACTAGGGTTTTTTTTTTTTTAAATGCAACCTTCAAAATCAACTTCTAAGTTTTCTCACACTCTGGTTTGTCTCAACATGTGCAGTGCCTCATGACACCCACACTTGACATTTAGATTATTTCTTGCAAATAGTTTTGAGTGGCATCACACACCATGGGGTGACATGACTTCCCCCAGAGTAGCTGGAATATGGGAGATGCACTGAGCACACATGCCTCTCCTTGTGACATGTTCCCCATGACTTGTAATGAGCCACCATGTGCCTGGGAACAGGCCAGACAAAGGTTAACTTTCCACACATGGGCACAGGGCCAGACGAAGACAGGGCCAGCGTTCACACGTTCCTCTAATAGAAGACACTGCTTCAGGTTAAGGGTTGTACACGCTTTGCCTGAATAGCTGGAAATAAGGGTTTTACTGTCCATGATGACATCCGCTCCCAGAAATGAGTCAGTGACATTAACCTGAAGGCTTGTTAATGAGATACAAATATAAATTAACTTAGCTCCTCTTCTAGTAACTGTCTTATATACTTGGACCTAATTATAGTCTTAGTAAAACAACTTGAAAACCTTATAAAGCTAAATAGTCAGATAGTCAATTAAATATATTAAGGCACAATGGAAAATGTAATGTATTTTTTCCACCAAATTGAACTAATCCCAGATTCTTATGTTCTGGTCCCTACTGACAACACCTCCTCCAAGAACCAGCAAATAATTCTTTCCCTTCTGCCGATCCCACGGCAGACAGCAGAGAATTGTTTTCTCTAACATAAAACACAGAGACTAAATCTTTAAAGTAATATTTTCTACATGTCTCCCAACTTCTCCTTTTTTCTTACTGAGGATTGAGTAGAGTGTTGCCTTTTTAAGAAAAAATAATTGTGAAATTGATAGAAACTTTTGGATTATACTTTTTCATCACCCCCACATTTTGTCTTCTCAGCTGTTCAAGCAGCAAGCATTACAAACGAAAATGGCTCAGTCTTGGTCTGGATCAAAAACTCTATCCTAAAAAATAGGCTATTTTGTCTAAAATAAATTGCTCAGTTTGCAAGCACTTTCCACGTGCCTGGCACCAAGCTCCATGCTGCTCAGTTACGGAAGAAGGTCTGAAGCATGGCCCCTGCTACAGCCTCGTCAAGTGATTATTAATCACCCTTCCAGGGCTAAACAGTGTGGGACTAACAATGCCATTAGTTAAGAGATCGTGCAACTGCAGAACTGTGACCCAGAACAGGCTTAAAATAATAAGGACACTTAAAAAAATAAAGAAGTCCTTGCAAATTGTCGTTCACAGTTGCCTGGTGCTTACTTAAAAACACTCATAAGCAAAAATCCTTAAAGCCTCAGTGTGGTTGTGTGGTTTTCAGCTTCCCCATCAGCTCGGATATCCAGGGATCCCACAGAGAGTTGCGGGAAGAGCAGCCACAGAAATAAACAGAAGCCTTTGCTATCACATGGCAAGTAAGTGTCGCATCTCTTGAGCATCCCAGGTATCTGGGGCAGCCCCCTGACAATGGATGAAACAATATCACATCCAGCCAGAAAACAACCCAGCAGAAACAGTGAGATGACACATAAACCCACAAGCTTGGTTTATAATATGGAGCAACAATACAGGAGCACACGGTACTTCTGCAGCTACTCTAGAGAAAGAAAGAGAGTAAAATGTGTGAGAAATCTTCAGTTAAATTACTCACTATTAGCCCCTACAGTGTGCTTCCAACCAATGTGAATATATATATATATATATATATATATATATTCATACACGCACGCTCACACACATATGCATGCAGGGATATAGAATGTCACAGTTAAATTTTTTACTAGTATAATGAGGAAAGAGACCCACAAAAGAAGCTCTCTGGGCTAATTTTCTAGCCAGCAACCACTGTGCCATTCCCACTAGGAGTGTGAGAAGGAGTTAGAGCAAAGTATAATAAATAATGACTGGTTCTGCTGGTCAGGAAAAGTTATCACTATGCTTGGGGGATCTAAGCCTATGCTCAACCAGGAACGTACCAGGGGTGGGGATTGAGGAGACAGAGAAAAAGAAAACCCAGGATGATTTGGACATATCTCTGGGATTTATTTATTTAAATTAGAAGAAGATTTAAGAAACATACAGCATCACCAAAGATTACATATTGCTAAGCCTTAAAGTGGCCAAGAAGCCCAGTTGTCCTAAATTTAAATTTCTTTTTAACTTATGGCTTTCTATAGCTTTGGAGGAGGAAGTTGGTATGGTATATTTCTTTTGTGACTTAGCATAGCAAAAGGTACAGAATGCTTACTGTATGCTGACCTACAGAAGTCTGTTCTGTGTAGTGTAAAAATAGGCCGTAGAAAATTTAGCAGAGGTAAACCATCACCCAATTCAGAAAAATCAGTTTTGGCAATGTTTCAAGGTTAAATTTATCTTGATGTGTCAAAAGCAAGCAAGTCAGCATCAGACCAAGGTGGGCCTACATACTTATGGGATAAAGGAACAGGCTAGGCATTATTTATCTTATGTGTTTCCTAGAAAATGAAAGAAGCAAAATATATGGGTTGAAGTTCTTTTTTTTTTTTCACTTAATTGATAGTCTTTCCCAGTGTGTGACCATGTATGTGTCATATCAAAAGACTCAGACAGACTGGCAGTATATTCCTCAATAACAAGAGGGTAACAGGTTTACTTTCCTGCCTGAAACAACCAAAACTAAGAAATAAACAACAACAACAAAAAAGTAAAACAAAACATAACAACAATGTATTGGTCATTAGCAATGAAGGACAGTGTTTCCTGGGAGACAAGAAGCATATAATTTGAGCCCTCTGTTTGATCCAGATTGTGATCTCAAGAGGGCTTTCTGGCCAGAGTGCAAGGAGAGCAGGAGAATGCTAGATGAAGCCTCATAATCTTCCTGCAATAAAGATACAAGGTTGGGAGCCCAGGGCAGTCAAAGCAGTTTTTCTTGCAAGCCAGAATGCCAGAAAGGAGACAAGTACACAGACATAAAGCCCAGGAGACCTTTAGAAAGTCTCTCTTAGGTATTCAGCTGGATAATTATCAAAGCATATAGATCACGAAACTACCCAAAGCTGGAGAAAGAACCACCACCTATCAAGAACAATGTCAGTATACAAGGGCAGGAAAAGTGGCTGTCATTAACAACCAGAATGGAAAATCTCATATTTTAGGGTGCCAGATTGTTGTACACAGGATTTGCAAGGAAAACAATTTAATACAGGACACACATAATTTATAGAATTACTTTATAATAGTCACCCTAACAGTCAAACAAAAAGTGCAGGAAACCTGGCCACACACTAAAGATCCCAAGGAATCCAGCTGAGGGCCTGAATCCTATGGCAATATCCTCCATGAAAACCTAGAGCCCATGACAATACCTCATATAAGTCAGTTTCACTTATCTGCACTGGGAAGGCCCAAAGGTCAGTGGTAGAAGCTAGAAAGTCTGTGCCAGTGGGATGAAGGATCTGTGCCAGTAGACTGAGGTTTCTGCATTGGAGCCAGGAAGTGGTGCTCAAAGTAAGGACTAGGGCTCCATTGAAAACTGCCACAGCTAGCCTTAGTGACAATGTGGTCCTTAGCTCCTCTGATGATGAGAGGAGCCAAATTCATATCAGGAAGCCAGCATGACAAACTTCTTCAGGAGATTGAACAGCACACATCTTCTCCTCGAGAGCCAGGAAGCAATGCTTGAAGTAAGGACCAGAGCTCCCCCAAAGTGAAATGCAGCCATTCTCGGTGACAACGGGGTTCTGAGCTCTTCTGTAGATGAGAACAGCCAAATTCATATTGGGAAAGAAGCTCAACAAGCTTTTCCAGGAGAGCCAATGGCAACATGAGAACCAACAACACCACTTCTTCCTCTCCAGTTCTCCTTTTTATGTTGTTGGCAACAATCCTTAGGTGGACCATTCACATCCAGCACCACACTGATTAAGTTCAGCTGGGTGTTACAAGCTGACCACCTGTTGTCAATTCACCATATAAAGCATTCAGAAAGATTTTGCTACAATAGTGGGGAAAAATTAACTCTTGTCTGATCCTGCGTAACAAAGCTTATAGACAAGATATGAAAGGAACAAACTGTCTCCAAGTAACTTCATTCCAAAAAAGTTCAAGATTAGAGAATACAAAAATGTTAAATACCCAACAAGTTAAAATGTGCCAAATATAACATTCAAGTAAAAATTATTAGGCATGCAAAAAGCAGAAAATTCAGGTACAAAATAAGAAGAAAAAGCAGTAAACTCAAACTGACCCTGAAATGACACAGAAGAAAAAAATTAATAGGCCATTAAAATGATTATTATTCCTTAAGATAGAGGAATGACTGGGTATAATAATTACAGAGGTGTAGTACACAAAAAAGACATCAAATTTCCAGAGATTAAAAGTACCATGTCTGAGATGAAAAGTATACCTGATGGCATAAGAATGGATCAAATGTCACAGAAGATTAAGGAATTTGAATGCACAGAAATAGAAACTACCCACAGTGAAACACAAAAAGAAATGAAACTAAAAACGCCAGATAAGCAGAGCATAAGGAGACAGTGTTACAATTTCAAAGGCGTAATATCAGTCTTAATTTTGACAATCTCAAAAGAGGAGAGAAGGCAAGGACAGACCAATAATTGGAAACATAGACAAAAATATCTTCCATATTTGATCTACAGTATCAACAGTTCCAAGTTCAATGATTTCTGAGAAAAAGAAACATGAAGAAATAACTTGAGGGTGCTTCATAATCAACTTACTTAAAACTAATGATGAAAAGAAAATCTTGTACGTAACCAGAGGAAACATATGTATAAAGGAATGAAGACAACAATGGCAGAGTCTTCTCATTTACAACCATTTAAAGTAAAAGGCAGTGGTAAACATCTTTAAAGCAATGAAATAAAACATTCTCAACCTAGATGTCTCTACTTACTAAGAATATTTTGGAAAATAATAAATGGAAGAAAAACCTTTAGAGACTTGAAAACTGAAATAATTTATCACTTTCAGAAGACCCATGCTACAGGAAACATTAAAGAGAATCATTCAAATAGAACAAAAATGATACAACATATAAATCTGTGTCTAAACAATGAATTAATTAGCACAGAAAAGGTAACTATGTAGATCAATATAGGATCTAAGTTTCCTTTAAATAGAATGAATTCTTTAAAGCAAAAGTAGTAATCTCTTGCATGGTTTATAACATTGCTATGGTTTGAATATCTTCTCTAAAGCTCAGATGGAACTTTAATCACTACTGTAACAATTTCAAGTGAGATCATCAAGAGGTGATAAAACAACAAAGCCTCTGCCATCTTGCATGGATTAATGCCATTATTGTGGAAGTGAATTCATGATTGAGGAGCAAATTTGTCCCAGTTTTGCTCTCTCTCTCTCTCTCTCTCTCTCTCTCTCTCTCTCTCCTTCTCATGTTCCATCATGTGGTAGCATTACAAGAAGACCCTCACTAGATGCTAGCACCTTGGTCTCAGACCTCTCAACCTCCACAACCATGAGCCAATAAGTTTCACTACATTATAAATTATCTTGTCTCAGGAATCCTGTTACAACAGCAAGAATGGATTTGGACTCACACATAAAAATAAAATGTAAAACAACAACAGTATAAAAGCCTGGAGGGGAGAAATGAAATCATATTAATGTATGATTCTTAACTATATGCTAAATAGTATAATGTTCCTTTAAAATAAACTGAGAAGTTAAATATATGACCTATAAACATGAATGTATCCAGTAAAATAATTCAATGAGAGTTATATCTGATTTCCCAAAACAGAAGTAAAATAGAATCATAAAAAATGTTCAATACATCTAGAAGAAAGTAGGAAAATATAGAAGAAACTGATAAGCAAATAGAAAACAAGTAGCAATATATTAGTTTTAACACAACCATATCAGTGATCATGTAAATTTATATGCTCCAAAAACCTCTCTTAATGTATAGAAATAAATAGATTGTATAAAAGAGGTAAGACTCAATTACATATTATCTTAAAAAAACCCTAACACTTTAAATATAAAGACACAAGTAAGTTAAAAAGTAAAAAGCAAATAAATATCATGATAATGCTAATCAAAGGAAAATTTGAGTCTACATGAATATCAAAGCAGATTTCAGAAGAAAGACAACAAAAACCACCATATTACCTGTGATAAAGAGGGTCTTATAATAAAAGGGGATCAGTTCGTCAAGAGTTCATAATAATATTAATGTTTATGCACCTAAAAAGAAATAGCAAAACTCATAAAAATAGAAAGTAGAAATAAAAGTAGCCCAATGTACATTTTAGATTGAATATTTCAATACCTTTCCTTCAATAATTATTAGAACAAATAGGGGAAAAGCAGCAAGGTTATAGAAAAACTAATGACACCAACCAATTTAAACTAACATTTAGAGAATATTCCACGAGGAAAGTAAAGACATAATGAAATGCACACAAAACACTTATCAAGATAGGGTAGATTAGATTCTGAACCATAAAATTTCTTGATTTAAATGCATTCAGATAATGCCAAGTGTATTTACTGACTGAAATTAGTAATCCATCTAAAAAATATTTAGAAATCTATAAGGATTCGGGAAGCAGACAATACATTTCTAAACAAATCATACAAAGACGAAATCAATTGAGAAGTTAGAAAGCACTTTGAATTAAATGCAAATGAAAATATAAAGCACCAATATTTGGAGATGCAGTCAAAGTAGTAACTAAGGGAAATTTGTAACACTAAATCATCTACTGTAGAAAATAAAAAGTAATAAATGAATGGCTTCAACTATCACCTTAAGAATTTTTAAAAATAGGTAAATTAATATAAAAGTAAGCAGAAGAAAAAATAATAATGGTCAGATCAGTCAATGAAATAAGAAACAGCAATAAATAATAATAAAATCAAAAGTTTATTTGAGAAGAATCGTCAAATTAATAAATATTTAGCCAGGTTTTCTTAGGGTGAAAAAAGCAAAACAAAACTTAGTTTACCAGTGTGAAACTACCATAGCAACCGTTATTATGATTATTGACAGATTGTCTGTTTGCCATAAACTGATTATTGACAAACTTTTTATCAGAAAGTCAAAAGCTTAGCATCTACAAATCAATTAGAATTATTACACATACAAAATTAGTTTGAGGAATATCAAGAAATTATTTGTTTTGAAATACTGGATGGTATTCAATTATGCATGTTTCTTTAGTATGAGGCTTCAAGAGCCCTTAATATATTTTACACAGTGAAACTCAATAAGGGAAAAGAAAGTAGTTCATAGAATTTCTTAAATGTATTTGACCATGTAATTCCCTTCTCAGAGAATATCTAAAATAGCTAGTGATCAGCAGGTCATGCCTTGGGAAATACTTGGATAGACTGGTCAGTTATCATTATGTACAAAAGACCTAATTCTGCACAAGTTATATTTGAACTCTTTCTAATCTCAAGGTAGTTTTAATATTTGAGCACCAAGTTCAGCTTTCACATATAAATTGCTACCTTGGAAATAGCTTCCTAAATTTTATAATCTTTAAATAATACCCAGTTTATCCTAATTATTACATGGAAGATATTATAGATATAGCAGAATAAAAATTAGTCCAACAATAACACATTTCCCTTCTTTTATACTTTCCAGAACTTGTTAAAAAAAAAAAAACCCAAATAGTCAATTCATAAAGTATGTAAGGAATTCTACAAGGGGAATATTAAAAGTGGTTTTATTATCCTATAGTTAAAATGGATATTAAAAACAAGCTCTTTTAATTATTCACAAGCTGTCCCCCACAATGGCATTGTCAGAAAATATCAGACAATCGTCATTATCATCAGCATCATCTCTGTAGCTTACCCTGTGTTTTAAAATCCCCTTTTAATTTAATAAAATTTGCTTAATTTTTGCCAAAATCTTGTCTATGCTAAATTGTGCAGAAAACTCCCAAACACTATTCTCTCTAGCTGTGCAATGCATCTGAATAGAAAAAAAATAAATAAACAAAAACAAAAACAAAGAATTTAGGATACAATACCAGTGTAGAGTTGGCCTGGTTATAATCAATAACAAATTAATAGAGGATTTAACTACTGTAACTTCCTCTAACAATGGGAAAAAAAACACACCAGTATGAAATAAAAAGCCTTTGAAGAACTTTTTGCATGGCTAAAGAGTTCTTGCCAACAACTTTATCTGAATGTATTAGTTCATTTCAGGCCTCTAATGTTGATTTCTACGGGGTAGATTAAATTTGCATAAATTCAGGCCTAAGTCTTTACACTCGTAAATGCATGGCCTGGACCATATAAGTGCCAGTTTCCTAGGTCACAAGCATGGCATTCTCAGGATTAAAATTTGTCTCTATTTTAAACCATTCAGTAACTAGCATACTCAACTCCCCTTATTGTGCTATCACGAGGAGAAGAAAGGGCAGCTTTTCAGAATGTAGATATTTCCTCCTCTCTTAGGAAGCAAAATGTGATAGACATGAAGATAAGCAGTCTAGATTTACCACCATTTAGGAAAAAGTTTTTTCAGACAGTAAAAATGACTGCACAGCATTCCACTGACATGGAATGACCTTTCTTAATTTTGACTGTTTGACATGCTTGAAGCTCTTTTGGAGGACCCCAAACTGGGGTACAGTGGAAGGCAGGGACCCCCATACACATACGCGAAAACATATGTCATACAAATGATGATGCCATGATCAGGCAGAAATCATAGAACTCAAAAGTCACAGGCAAGATATTTCAAGAAGAAATGGTATTGTGTGATAGAGTTGATTTTTATATACCTAATCTATATGGCCATGTCTTAGGATAATTACTGCCAATAAAACAATACCTAGTGAGTCTCAATAACAACCAAAGAGGCGCAGATTTATGTTAATGTTGTTTATGTTGTATACAGTTCTTTAGAAATCTCTGTTACATACATTTATTAAGTATCTACAAATGTCACAAACAGGTATGTAAGTGTGACTAAACAATAACAAGATAAACCCTTACCTTCCTGTAGTTTTTGATCTGGGGAGGGAACTAGAACAACAACAATTTCACTATAGTATAGATATCGAACCTTTGCTTTCAATGGTAACAAACAGCCCACTGCAGTGTGGGTGCCATAGGTTGGCCACCACTGGTATAGATAATCCTGTGGAGTCATCATGAAAGAAATGGAAACACATGAGAAGGTGACTAACTTACTTGAGAGGAGTCACTGAAAGTATCCTGGAGCAAGTAGCACCTCATCTACCACCTAAAGTAGTTTTGCCAGGTACAGTAGCAGCATTGGCAAAGGCTGAAGAGACAAAACATGCTTCCTTAGGGAGACTGCAAATAGTTTGGCGTATGTTACAGTATTTCCTTTGATCCTTACCTCCACCCTGGGAAGTAGATCAGGCAGAGTATGGCCCATTCTGCAGATGAAGAAACTGAAACTGAAAAGCAGAGAATACAGAAGTGTAGATGATAGAGTGAGGAAACCCAGATCTCCTGACTTCCAATCTGATGCTATTGCTGTTCATACTTCACCATACTCACACTTAAATGAATTTGTTATTTGGTTACAGTACTGTGATGAAGCCAGATAAGTTAACTGGAATGTCCAAAGTCACCTAAAGGAGACTGGAAACAAAGACTAATTTGCAAAGCTACTACAATTTCAACTGTTGCAAGAGAAGGGGCCAGTGATTTCCCCATAATGACATCGTGGTCAGAAACATGTCACACAAGAGTGATTTTTGCTGTGGAGAGACTGCTATGAAAAAACATTGTGATGTAGGTACCTTATTACATTTTCTTAAGAGCTTTTAGACATAATGTATTTATAAATTTCAAATTTAGAATCAAGAACAAAGAAACACAGTGCCTTCGGGTCAAGGAAAATTATCTTCAAAAACTACTTATAAATCCTAGCTTTAAGCTTTATGGTAGACAACATCTCATAACTTTTTTAATGTTGCTGAGTAGCCTCCCTAAACTCTTGAAGTAGCCTGTCTTACATGGAAGGCTGCCTTACTTATCAAGAACTATTGATATTCTCATCTGGAGGCCCAGATGCTATCCTAAGAATAAATTTGGGATAAGAACTACATTATCTATCTCCCTATTAGTCTGACATCAGACCGATTTTGGCTTTCCACAGTCCGGTTCCCTCCCTCCACTTTGCTGACCATTGAGCTTGTCTTGTTCCATTGTGATTTCCCTATTCTCACTTCACCACCTGGCGGTGCCGAAGGCCCAGTGCTCCACCTGGCTCCTGATCTGCTCCCAAACAGCCCTGATCCTGTCTACGTATGATACTGAATGTGCCCTGTTCATGGACACAGGGTTCTACTTTGGCTGTACCCTGAGGCTTTGTGTCATTACTGCCTAGGCAGATCTGTCCGTAAACCCCAAACTACCAGCTAGGGTTTACCATTGTATTAGTTTCCTAATTCGTTAGGATCTTAAATCAAGGAGTCGCAGGGTTTGTTCCTTCTGTCCCAATAAACACAGGCAGGAAAAAGAAAGGAAGATTCTCTCCTAGAGCCTCTACACCAACAAAAGTTCTCTTGAAATTGTTTTTTGTCCAGTGACAATGATTTTGGACTTGTGACCTTCAGAACTTCAATAGATAAATTTTTGTTATGTTAAGCCACGATGTTTGTAATTGTTATAGTATCCGTAGGAGATGTGTACAATTTCCAGTTGGAAGGAATTTATGGTCTCTAGACCAGCAGGATCAGCTTCACCACAGAGCCAGGTAAGAATGTAGAAGTTCAGACTCTCCTCTCAGACCTACTCAAGCTTAATCTGCATTTGAGGAAGAATGCCAGGCAAGCCATATGCATACTAAAGTTTGAGCACAGGCTTTACAATACAGCCGGACAAGAGGAACCTGGATATCGGGAGACCTTGTAGAACAACCTGACCCTTGGAGTATGCCTCAGTATAGACTCTTACATGGGAGAAAAAAGATTGTTGTTTAGGTTGTTTTAAATTCAGAGTGCTCAAATAGCTGAACCAACATTCTAACACATCATCATCATGTAAAACATGCCAGGCAAAGCACAAATGACCCGAGTAGAGTCCTTTAGATTGAAACAAAATGTACATAAAAGGCAGGCAAGACTTTAATTGCGCATGCACATGGAAACACCATTTTAATCACCACAAAATGTTGCTGTTAAATCTTTTCTGTGACTTGGCTGCTTGAAAGAGTAGATGTACTGATTCTTCTCCTGGGGGAGTTGTGGCTAATCATTTTCAGACTTCACTACTTACTGTAAGCTAACCACAGAAACCATACTGTCAATCACACATCTGTTTGGGGCTTTTCCTTTTTCATGCAATTAGACTGGAAGGCAATAATTAAGAATATTTTGTTTATTTGGGTTGGATTAAGGGGCGAGGTTGACTGCGGGCTCTAGAATGTTACTTTGTCGTGAACCAGATGCCCTTTAAAGTACAAGTTTTGTAGATTTTTATTTCATTTTATTTTGCAACAGTACCACACTGTCTCCATATTGGAATTTTGCATGTCTGGATAATTCTATGTGCATCAATCAGGTTAAGTCTTTCAACAGTGTTCTTCTTTTCAAGATTATCATAACCAGGAGCTAACCAACAACAGCCAGTTTGTGACCAATCGCACAACTAAATTTTTCTAAATACTTTTCTTTTTTTTCCATGCAGCTATCCTTTTCATTTCCATGTTGTCTATGTGTTGATGACTAATTTCTGGCCACAACAGTGAGGTTATTCAGTCTGGCCCATAAAGAGTAAGATTTTTACCGTCTGACCCTTCATAGAGAAAATTCATGGACTTCTGATCTTAATGAATGTTGATCTTGTACTTTTCTGTACAAAATTTATGGTTAGTTTTTCAAGGTATAAGAGAAGAAGCACGGAAACATTGAGAATATACTGAATTTATGGATGAAGCTGGGGAAGACTTGCATTTTGCATTATTGAGTATTTCATTTTATGAAACATTCTCCTTTTTTATTTTATATCTTTAATATCTTTTAGAAATATGTTGAATTTTTCTCTATAACGTTCTGCAAGTTTTTTGTTAGATTTATTTTGGTATTTAATCTGTAATACCACTCAAAGTAATTCAAATTTTTTATTTTCTAGATTTTGTTGCTTACACATACAACTGATTTTTATATGTACACTGTCTCCCTAAATTTACTTATCCATGTTGTTTCTCTTTTAAGAATTTTTATCAAAATGGGTATTGACTTTATCAAATGCTTTTTCTATGTTTACTGAGATAAATGTGGTTTTGCTTATTTATTTGGTTAAGGTAGTGTCTTGGTTACTTTTACTTTGCTCTCTCGTTGCTGGGACAAAATACCTGACAACCAACATGAAGGAAGAAAAGGTTTATTTATCTTACAGGTTTTGGAGGTTTCAGTCCATAATCAGCTGGTTCCAAGGTGGGGTGGCATGACACTGGGACAACATTTCAAGGCAGTAGACAGAGCAAAAGGGGGAAAACAAGCCTCTTCTCCTCCCTTCTATTGTATGCAGGCTACTCCCTCCCCCATCCTAGGGCAGGTGTAGTACTCACAAAATCTCCTTGCCCTCCTTTGCACAGGATGAGGATATTTACAAAGTAAGAACCCTGGCTCCCTGCTGAGTTGCTCTCTGTAAGACTTCTAATCTCCTTAAACTGACACAACATATCAACCATCTTAACAGGTAGTGAATTTTACCACTGCATTTTCAATTGTTGTTTTAATCTTTCTTTCTTGGAATAAATGCCACTTAGTCATTAGGTGCTGCTTTTTCATATATGGTTGAGTTTTATTTGCTAACACCTCTGAATTTTTGCTACTATATTCATGAGGTGATTCATTCTGTTTTATTCTAATATCCTAATAAGATTGTTTTCAAGATTATGCCATCTCATAGAATGTATTGGGAACTATTCTTTCATTTTCTATTCTCTATAGTAAAGTTTATAAAAGACTACTGTATATTTTTATCCTTTAAATATTTGGAAAGATCACAAAAGTCATCTGAGCCTGAGATTTTCTTAATAAAATGGTCTAAATTATAACTTAAATATCTCTAGCACACATAGGACTATTATTGCTTTTATTTACATTTTCAAATGTATTGCCCTAACATTGTCCATATCTTATTACTATCTTTTCAACATCTGTGGAATCTGTAGTTATCCTCTTTTAAAAAGCTTTTTCACATGATTATAATTTTGTCTTTTCAAATAACTGTTAGTTTCATGAGTTCTGTCACTGAATATTTTCTTTTTCTATTAAATTAATATCTGTTTTCATTTTTATCATGTTATTCTTCCTACTGTCTTTGGATTTAATTTTCAATATTTTCTAATTTCTTGAGATAATTAAATTATTACTATTCCATCTAAGCATGGCTTTATATATTGCACTTAGCATGGTATATTTTTATCATTAATCTCATAAAATTTGTTAATTGTGATTTTTGCTTGATCCTTGGGTTACTAAAATGTGTTCCTTTTAATTTATAAACTTTAAGAGGTGGATTCACTACCTTTATATTATTGATAAGTTTTCTCTGTGGTGGGAAAACATGTACAAGTAATATGGTTTGAAGTTCATGAGATCTGCTGTATGACTTAGAAAATGTTAAATTTTGGAAAATGCCACATGTCCACTTGGAAAGAACATGTATTCAGCAGTTCTGGGTACAGTGTCCTGAATATATTAATGAGAAGTTGCTGAGTTCAAACCTTGCCTTTTCTTATATTTCATGCACCTGTTCTAATAGGTATTGAATTAAATGATAAACTCTCCTAAAACGATTGTAGGTATGTCTACTGTTTATAGTTCATTTTGCTTTATGTATTTTGATGCTGTATTATTAGTCACATATCAATCTATAATAGTTATATATTTCTGGTGCACAAACCCATTGTATTACATATGGAATGTTCCACTTTATCTCTGGAAAATCATATTGCCTGAAACTATACTTTCTCTAATAATATTATAATCATAGCAAGTTTTATTTATTCAGTGTCCATATATTACCTTTTTATCCTTTCCCTTAATTTTATTTTCATATTTAATAAGTATTTATTAATTATATATGTTTTTATCCAGTAATTCTGGTATTTTATCTTTTTATATTTAATTATAGATGTATTTGTGTTTGTCTTTTTATTCTTTGTCCTTTATTCCCCATAAGCACTCAGTCATTGTAGTTGCAACTTTGTCTTTTATTTAACTCATCCTATGCTATGGTCTTATTTTTCCTTCATTAACTTTCATTGAAATGAATAATGTTTTTATTATTTATATGTGCATTTAATAATCTTATTAGTTGTGTATTTCTTATTATTATTTTAGTGATTAGAAATAACAATATATTTTGCTTTGTTTGCTTCCTCTTGCATTATGTTTTTATTGCTATGTATTTCAATACTTTAGTAAACACATTTTAAACTATATAATATTATTCAATTTTTTGAATATGCCCATTAATATATTTATAATATCTATTGCTTTTCATTCCTTTTGGCATTTTATAACATCTGTGTAATGATATGTATTTTCTCCCACAAAAATCATCTTATTAATTTTTTTTTGTACTGGGAATCAAACTCATGACCTTGTACTTGACAGGCAGGCACTGTGTTACTGAGCTATACCCCTGGCAATATTTCTTTTAATACAGGCCTCCTGATGACTAGTTATCTTTTTTTTTTGTTAGTCTCAAATTGCACTCATTTTTTAAAATACATTTTTGTTAAGTACATAATGATCTAGTTAGATCATGATTTTTTCAATATATCAGTGATATCTTCTGGAAAATGGAGTCTTTTTCCTACTGAGACATTTGTAAAGTTTTTGCCACTCTGTTAAAGATAAATCTTCTGAATTATTGTCTATTCTTGTAAGTGTGCATGTGTTTGTATTTTGTTTTCTATTTCACCAGTTTTACTATGTATGTCTAGGTGTGGGTTTCTCAGATAATCTTATTTGGAATTTATGGAGTTTCTTGAATTTGTGGTTTTATGTCTTTCATCAGATTTGTAAAATCCTGGCAATTATTGTTTTTATACTGCTTTTATCTTACATTATCTCTGTTTATATTTTGAGACTTCAATTACAAGTCTGATATATCTTTTCTTAATTCCTATTTGTGTTCTGTCTTTTCTTATAATTACCACCCTTATCTTTTTCAAGTTTTAGTTTTTTTTCACTGACACATCTTTCAGATCACAAATCCTTCCTTTAATACATATATTGCTACCTTAATTTCAGCTTTGTATTTTCAGCTATAAATACCAATTTATATGTATATATTTTTTCTCTACTATTTTTAGTTTTTTTCTTTTCTACCAAATATCAGTTATTTAAGAATTTTTGTCTAATAACTCCAATATGTGTATTTCTTGGGATATTTCAATTTTTACCATTGTTTTCAGTAATTTGTTTTGCCTTCTGATATGACTAGTTCTGCTTATTTTAATGAAGTCTTGGATATTGTGCATAGAAACCTACAGAGAAAATTTAAATATCTTGATAATGTCATTTCTTCCAAAATTGATGTGTATTTCGTTCTTGCAGGCATTTAGGCCTGAGGAGTTTCTCCTTAAGCCAGCTAGAAGTTCATATATAGGTTTTTGTAGACTTTGCAAGACTTGTCTGAATTGAGGTCATCCTTACTCCAACAGAGAGGTTGCCAATGTTACATGAAGACCTATATCTTACAAACCTCCAAACTTGCATTTTTGTTTTCTCTAAGCCTATAAGACTGTACCCTCTTGGTTATCTATCATAAACTGGAAAGAAATGCAATGCTGCCTGTGTCTTACCACTTTGTGCTTTCCTCCCATTGGAGATCTTAGTCCTTTAATCTCCAGTGTCTTGGTGTGTTTAGTATATCCTGAAGTAGATAATTTTAAATATTTTATTCTGCTCTGTTCTTATGGCTTCTTTCAGTATAACAAGGTAACCTGCCTAAGCCAGAAAAGAAAGTCTGACGACTAAACTTTTTACACCTGTAAACCTTACCTTCATTCTTTACTGTTTTTTATTTTTTTTCTCTATCTATCTAAACTCAAGAGTTTCTTTGAATCCTTTTATTTTATTTTATTTTACTTTATTTTTTTGGTACCAGGAATCAAACTCAGGATCTTGCATTTACCAGGCAGGCGCTGTGCCACTGAGCTATATAACTGCCTAGAAGTTTCCTTTGTACAATTTATCTAGATATATATCTTTGATCTCCTACATGAAAGGAAGTTGCCTGGTACTAGAAGGGGAAAGAATTGACAAGTTCAATGATGCTATATAAGGAATTTTATTTTATTTTATTTTTTTGTTTGTTTGTTTGTTTGTTTTCCGGCACCGGGGATTGAACTCACAACCTTGTGCCTGTTAGACAGGCGCTTAAGCCACTGAGCCAAACTCCCAGCCCTGGTTTTTTGAGGCAGGGTCTCACTGTGTAGCTCAGGCCAGCCTTGCGCTCGCGTTGTAGCCCAAGCCAGCCTCGAACTCACATCGCTCTTCCTACCTCAGCCTCCCGAGTGCTGGGATTAAAGGCATGCGCCATCACGCCTGGCTTATATAAGGAATTTTAACTAGTTGCCCTCACATCAGCACCACTTATCAAACCCCTGTCCTCATCTCCCACACCACATACATGCACACACACTTTTCTCCAAGACTAAACATTTCAGGGTCTGAAAAGTGAACCAGCTTACAGTTCTTTCCCTCTGTGGAGGCTTTAGTGTGGAGCTTCCTCTATTCTGTGGAAGTGGTTACCAGTTTATATCAACTTTAATAATTACAAAAATGCATTGAAGCCTCTCATTTTTTATACTTCCTTTTCCATTCCTCTTGTGGTTTACAGCTACATTTGTGGTCATTTTATGGAGTTTTGGAGAGAAAGGAGAAATGTGGTTGTAGTTGATCTGTCACATTACTTAGAAGGCTTCTCTGATGTGTTTTGCTTGTTTTGGGAATACTAGAGATTAAATCTAGGGGTTTTGCACTGAGTTACATTCCAGTCCTTTAAAAAAAAATTAAGAATTCATTTTGAGACAAGATCACATTAGACTGCTAAGTTGCCCAGACTAGGTTCAAATTTACAACACTCAGCCTCCCAGAGTGCTGGATTACAGGTGTGCACTACCACGCCCATCTTAAAAGACATTTTATAAACCAGTGTAATTAGATATTATACATGACAGAAACTGCATAGCAATGACAGTGTAGTCTTATATCTGGGTCATTTCATTTATCTATTTTTAAAAGAGATTTCCCAGTAAATATTTAAGTTTACAAGCTCCATTGCAGCAGAATTGGAAGTAGTGTATTTTCAAATTCCTTCTTCTCTCTCCAAAATATATATATATATATATATATATATATTTTTTTTTTTTTTTTCTTTTGAAAGTAGAGAAGCTCGCATATGGAGAAAATGAGGCAAGGGAGAATGCTGGCTCTGAAGCCTGAAAGTCAGAACAAGCTACATTATATTTTAAAAATTCTTAGAGATGTGTGGTTGTAAAGCTTTGTCTAAAGGGAGTATTGTAATCCACTGCAGTGTTTAGCAAAAAGCTTTCAAACTTTAATTTCTAAGCAGCTTTCTATGGGTAATGTGCAATGTTTGAATCCTAAAATATTTGAGATGGAGTGAAACTAAATGTTATCAGATTCCTTGTTTTAACCTTAAATAAACTAAACCTTAAAAACAGTGATTTGCTCAGTATCACTTGGTTAGCAGTAGATAAAAGTCCTGGCTCAAGAGTCAGGCAGAATTGAATTTTAATCATGTCGTTGATACTTATTAGCTCTGAGGCATTGGGCAATTAACATTCCTCTTTATAGCCACAACATTCTCATTTGTATAATTGGAATAATAATGGTGCATAGGGTAGCCGTAAAATTTAAATGAGTCAGTACGTTTTAAGATAGTTAATATATTAGTTGGCATATTATAGTAACACCAAATAATATGAGTTATTACTGATAAGGTTACTGACCAGTGGCAGACCTAAGAACTTGACAAAGATGACTCATATGTCTTGATTCAAAAAACTTTTCCAATATCATCAATACTTTCTCCAAAAGGTTATCACTGAAGTACCTGTTCTATCAGATCTGTGCCATTACTGACGCTTTCTGCATTTTCCTACTCCTATTTAACTCTGATATAATAGACTCAACACGTGACCCACACTAGGCACACATTAGGTATTTGTTGAATTCTTTTGAGAGTCAACTCATGGCATTTCTTACATGTAACAAGCAGATTATTTTGTAGAAAATGTGTCTATCTTTCTAATATTGTATCCTCAGGACATACCTCAAAACGGAAATTAAAGTATTTGTTGAATTGAAAAATGAATAGATAAATGAGGAAGTTAATCCACTGAATTAAAAAAATGAATAGATAAGTGAGGGAGTTAATCCCTCCCCACAGTCATGTCTTTGTTGTTCTAGAAGTATCTTCTATGGTACGGATGTGTCAATAGGAAAAGCAGATTTCTGCTCCAGTGTTATTCACAGTCGGGATGATTAGATGCCATGCCACCTTAATTATATATAGATACCTGAAGAGACCTCAGTGGTTCTTCAGGGCCATATATGCCACTCATCCAGTGATTCATTTAGCCTTAGCTATTCTTTACCAAAATTCACGCAATGTATCTATCAGCCACGTCAAAACTTATTGGCTAATTGCTGCATTATTTTATAACACGGGCTATCATTTTTTAGGTTGGTGTAGAAGACTTGACATTTCTCCAACTTCTACTCATTGATCAATTACAAAATCATTTTTTAAACAGAAGCTTCTCAGAACAAATGTCAATTAATTTTTGGTACGAAACAAACACCCAAAACTTAGTACTTAAAATACTTAGTTAGTTCATGATTACTAGGGAGGGTTGGGTATTGTTTTCTGGCTGAGGCTAGCTGATCTCTTCTGGGCTCTGTCTAGCATAGTTGGCAGGCCAGCTGGAAACTGGGTGATCTCCTATGGCCTTACTCATGTTTCTGGAGGTCGGCAAGTCTCTCAGCTGGTACCTGCACTGCTCATCTCTAGCTCAGGCTCTTTCACATGGTGGCAGAACAAGAGATGGCAAATTACAATGGGAAAGCAGTTTTTAAGTCTCTGCTTATATCACATTGGCTATTGCACAGTGACGTAAGTAAATTACCATCAAATGGCCAAGTCCAGGACCAGCATGAAAGGGGACAACCTAAGGGCACAGAGAAAGCATGAATAATAATGACTACAGTATCTACTGCCCTCAGTTTCTTGCTGTTATGGATCTTCACTGTGTATTCAGTGTTCTCACATTGTTTCCAGAGAACAATAACTAGGCCAGGCAATGAAGTCAAATGACATTTCTCACTTCAGTCATGTTTTTCCCTCCTCCTGTTCCAGTCTAGATGGTCTAGCTTTGAACAAAACTCATCAGTGGAGACTTCCTTCATGACAGGCATATCCTCTGGGACTCTGTGTATGTATTCTTTTTTTATTCCTGCAGAAGGTTTTAGCTTGCTTGATCAGAATCTATCAGAGTTGTTCTAATAATGATGAACTTCAAATAGGAAGAGGTCTGGACTTTAATTTCTTTCTTCCTAAAGAGAAGAAAATTTGTTCCATATAATTTGCCCATCCCTTGGATCTTTACACTTCATTATTGCTTTTGCTGCAGATAAGGAATTTCAAGTTGTGCTATATAAGGCATCTTTGAAGTAAACACACATATAACACACAATAGTAAAGTCTCACTTCAACACCGAGGATCACTATAACTCATGTAAAATCCAATTTGAATTTTCTGAACAGTGATACACAATTACCTACAAAAAGATCTATGTAGTCACGTTGTGAAGCCAGATTTCCTGGATGGAGATCTGGCTCCACTCTTAACTGTTCTAAGACCTTAGGCAAATTTAGTACTTGTTCTGTGACTTGGTTTCCTCACTTGTAAAATGATGATAATGGTATTGCTGCAAGGAATAACAGATAATGTTTACAGAGAACTTGCAACAAGTCAATTTGCAAAGAGAAAGACCTAATACAGTCAGTCATTTAATGGTGATTGGGA
This sequence comes from Dasyprocta punctata, assembly GCA_004363535.1. Lineage (NCBI taxonomy): Eukaryota > Metazoa > Chordata > Mammalia > Rodentia > Dasyproctidae > Dasyprocta > Dasyprocta punctata. The sequence goes on along the minus strand of RJWM01007474.1, from coordinate 26,253 downwards.
AGAGTCGCAGGGCCCCAGCAGGGCAGAGAAGTGATGGGGGCCTCTTCTGCTGGAGTAGAGAGCTGAGAAACCCATTTTTCTAGACACCAAGTCAAGTTTCTCAATAGCTGTGTAGTTTCCCAATAGCTGTAGAGAGCCCATTATGACCCTGAGTCATCACCTTGGAGTTCAACTTCTGCAGATCTTTCTCCCCCGTCACCCCCCACATCAGTGGTCTCCGTTTCTGATGTTTCAGTTTCCTGTGGTCAACTGAGATCCAAAAGTACAGTACAGAACAATAAAATATTTTGAGAGACCACATTTTTATAACTTTATTACAGTGTTTGTTACAGTTGTTCCGTTTTATCATTAGTTGTAAGCCTCTTCCTACCTAATTAAGCTTTATCATAGGTTTGCGTGTAGAAGAACAAAACAGTATGCACAGGATCAAGTTCCATCTGTGGACTCAGGTATCCACTAGGGGACTTGAAATGCAGCCCCCATGCATAAAGGGAGGAACTGCTGAATATAACACTGACTTCTAAGTGGTTTCAAATGTAGTTAAATCAGCTTCTCCTGGGACCCTTCTGAAGCTCAGTCCACTCACAAAGTTAAAACCATTATGTGATCCATTTTCAGAAAAGTCTCATAAGATAGGCAGAGAGTTAGCATTTGTTTCATTTCTCTTTGCAAACTTTGTTTGCTTATTATGTGTCATGCCCTATTCCAAACATTTAAAAAGAGTAACTCATTTGATGCTCATCACAATCCTATGGAGTAGGTTTTATTATTACCTCCATTTTATAGAGAGGAAAACTGAGGTATGGGTATGTCAAATAATGTGTCCCAGGTCAATTAGTAGCATGGCAGAGCCAGGACTCAAACACTGGCATTCTGGGCCAGAATCTCTCTCTAAACTAGTAACATGTACTTTTTTTTTTTTTTTTTTTTGTACCAGGAATTGAACTCAGGACCTCACAATTGCCAGGCAGGCACCATGCCACAGAGTCAGAACCCTGGCCTGTCTTTCTTAGTGAAAAGTTATTGTGTTTTTTTTTTTTGTTTGTTTTTGTTTTTTTTTTTTGCGGCACCGGGGATTGAACTCACAACCTTGCGCCTACCAGGGCAGGCGCTTAAGGCACTGAGCCAAACTCCCGGCCCTGGTTTTTTTGAGGCAGGGTCGCACTATGTAGCTCAGGCCGGCCTTGCGCTCGCGTTGTAGCCCAAGCGGGCCTCGAACCCACAACGCTCCGCCTACCTCAGCCTCCCGAGTGCTGTGATTAAAGGCGTGCGCCACCACGCCCGGCATGAAAAGTTATTGTTATTAAGCAATTCCTGTATGTCTGCACCATGTGATTCATCTGTCATCCACTGTGCCATTTAATGTTGATCAAAAGAATTATTGACTCATTTAACAGCTGTGGAATTGGAAGTTGATCGAAATCAGGTGAGTTTACTCCTCCCCGACATGTGGTTACTAGCAGAGCAAGTCTTCTATGTGTAAGCCTAGTCATCTAAGGTGTACACTGCCTCACCTACAAGGAAGTACATGATACCTGAAAGACAGATACACGCTCTTGTTCAGGATGTGAAATGTGCCTCTTTTCCTCCTCTATTTTATGAATTTGACTAGAGCATGCTAAATGCAGTCCCCAGAAAAATTCACTTATGAAAAAAATACAGTACTAGAATAGAGGTATCAGTTTATATTTATTAATCATTGATTAAGCCTTTCATTTTGCAAATATCTACTTCTAACTTAGTCTGCGCCATGCACTGCACGTGTTTGATCAGAGTGGTGTACTAAAAATACACAAATTGCTTTTGTTGAATGGTCACTGTAAATGTAGCTGGATATCACAGCCTGGTTAATTCTTTTCCAACACATTTGTTTCAGTTGTGCAGACTTATTCAGGACAGTCACTGGCTTCAGGCTCCTGAAGGACACACATCAGATAGGGTGAGTGAAGTTCTCACTGGATTTTAAAAAGCTTTTATTGGTATCTGCTAAGATGATTCGCCTTGCCCACTCAAGACACAGTGCTATAAATTCCTATTCTGCAGCCAGTTGCAAATATCATAGGCATTTAAATGTGCTGTCCACTCCTGGAGAATAATTACAGCTATTTAATTGTATTCATAATTTAGTGTACACCTGAAAAATATGCTCTGAAATATCGGGGGTATCCTTTAATACTGGTGTTCCATTTACAAACTGTCACATTTATAATGTGTCTTTAATCTTCTAGGGTCTGTTAGAATTTTTTATTACAGTCTTCTTTGTGCTTTAAATATTAAAAATTCAGCAATACTTCAAAAGGTGATAATGCTTGATGCTCTGATGGTGCTTAAACCTCAACAGCTAAATATATTGAGGCGTGTTCAGTGGCCCTGGCTTAATTAAACATGCATGTATATTTTCAAATGCAATATTTTTCTGCTTGTTAGGTTTTTGACAAACCTCCAAACAGGTCCAGGTGGAACAAAGCATGTAAACAGGCTTGTGAATGAAGCTTAAAGCACTCAAATTAGCACCTTCCCGCAATTAATATGCAAATCTTGGAATCTCCGCAATTGATAATGCCTTCTAATACTATTTGCAGCTCAAAAGTGTATCTTTGTCATTTCATTTTTTAAAAAACATGTCCAGTTTAATTATGTGAAAAGACATTGGTGACGGCTTCTTAGCCAATAAGATGGCATTTGTTCTCAGCAACTTCCTTTCCTCTCTGGAACACGGCATACATTACAGGGCAATGGCAGGCTTTATTTAAATATATCATCTGTTTTCATTATGTAGCACTTATAAAGGTAGGCTTCTTCTAATTCAGCACACCATGTTGAATCAGCCAGGGTTCTCATAAACCCTGAGAACAAATTATCTGTGACTCTAGATACTCGAAAATTACTTAAGCATCTTCACTATTTAAAAAAAAAATTGGATGAATCCAAAATCCATCTATACTATTTTGATTGATAAGCAAAAATCTCTACTTAGCATTTGCCACACTTGGCTTTTTCTGACAAAATGTGCCTCAAAGAAATTGTATTTTGTTTTTGAATATGTGTATTCAAATATTTGTCACAAGAAATGAAATACTAAGCTCAGATTTCCAACGCAAGACATTCAGGAATCTTTTCATAAAGCCATATAATATTGCCTAATATTAAAATCCCCAAATAAATAACACCTTGAATAACTGCTCATCTATGGCAAAATATTACTTACTGAATCTACCCAAATAGAGATTGGCAGTTTGAAAAGGAACAAGATGTCTTACAGATGAGGCAAAAAAAAAGTAGACTAGCTTTGAATGATTCAATCTGCTGTAGAATCAGCATGTAACAATTGCTAGACCAGATATAAAATATAATAAAAATATATGTGGAGGCCTCCAATAAAAGTTCAATTATTGTGCTGTAATAGGTGAGCCTGGGCAAAAATAAATAAATAAATAAAATTAAAAAAAAATAAAAAAGGTCTGTCAGATCTGAGGCAGTATTAGAGCAATTTTCTAGGTGAGGCAGTGCTAGTGGGATATGACAGGTGAGGTATTGTTATTATAATACCTAAGGCAAAGCAGCAACCACACAAAATGATAGACAAATCTGAATTAATATGATACGATCGGCGAGGTGGCATTTGAATATAATCTTCCTGTATTGTGGAGAAGGCTGCATGCATATTATACAAGAATGAGTTGTGCAGAAAGGTATAGACAGAGGACTCAGTGGGAGGAAAGACAAATTACAAGCAAGATTTCAGAAGAAATTGTGCTTTGCTGGGTAAGGAGCACCCTTGGAAATTGGATTTGTAAACAAATTAAAAGCTGAATTTCTTTTTCTAAAGCAGCCTTCAGTGGGTGTTGACAATAAACACTTAACCTTGGCAATTGGAGGACTTTGAAACAAATAATTAAGGGGAAATGGAGGTAGGGAGCACATTTTAATTTTCCTTCCTGATCTAATAACCCATAGTTAGTGTTTCTACCCTGAATCTGTAAGCCAAGTAGCCATGTTAGCTCCCCCAGATAGGGAACTGTTGACTTCTATGAGAATTTCAGCCATTTTTGCTTTCTTGATCTAAAATCACCATCTTTAATTAAAAGTCTTAATAGTCTCCCAGTCCTAAAAGCACAAAGCAGACTACAGCCCGCTGAAAGGGTGCATTTTATTAAGTGACAGAAACTCTCAGAAATTTGAGCCTGCAGAAACTGCCTGCGTGATCTTTAATGGATTTTTAAAGATGACAAGAAAGGAAATGGGAAAGTAAAGCAAGGGAAGGCAGAAATTCCCTGAAGGAGCATTCTGAAGTAAATCAGTGCAACTGAAAAAGTGAACTCCTAGGGCCTGGGGATATCTCCCAGGTTTTTCAGCTGGACACTTATGGCCTGTTGGGTCCCTGAACACCTCTGCTCTGGGCGGTCTTTGACAGAGCAAGTCACAGAAAGATGAACGACAGCACCTGAAGTGCTGTTTGCGGGGCAGAAAATTGCTCCCTTTGCACACTGGGCTGCCTTTGCTCTCTGTCACATGACTTATTACAGCCTCCTCATATAACAGTGCCATTTATGTATGTTAACTTGGCGAGCCGTAATGGTATTCCTCGTCTCCTTTTTCACTACTGCTTGGGCAATTAAAAACAAAGGAAGCAAATGAGGTCAGTACTTGTAAAAATCTGAGTCTATAGGTGACAGACACCCTGAGACCAAACAGCCTCAGATGCTACCACAGTGTAAGGAACCGTGAGCAAGGAAACAATCCTGCTTCCTGGGGCTTTTACTTAGATATTTATTTTTTTCAGGTGAGAGGTGGATTTCAGGTTTTTTTTTTAAATCAACCTAAATAAGGTACATGTTTTCAGAATTTGTTAAATGCTATTAATACAATTATGGGTCCATTTAGAAAGGGGACATAAATGGGAGTCTGTGCACTTTAATCTTCTAGCACAAAGACCAACATTTTAACCACACAATAGAATTTTATCTCTAGCAGCTCTTGAAATAGCAGCTCTATTGAAGTCATACAATTACAGTGAGTGTTTTTGAAATGTTCTGTACACAGGTATACAAGAATATCTCATTTTGTTTTTCTGATCCCAACCTTGTGATCACAGTGATTTTTGAAAAGCTTATTAGAAAAATCTTCTTTCTTCCCTTAAGTTTGATTTAAATAACATACTGGTTCTTATTCCACATCCCTTGGCTTCTGCACTACACATACTGTACATCTTGCTGTGTAAGACAATCCCTGAAGGAGAAAACCAATCCTCAAAGTCACAGTTGACTTATACGAAGTCCTGGCTTTAGTGCTACAGCTTCCCTTATCACTGAGGTTGGTAATGGTACCCACGCCTGTACCATCTCTGAAACCTCCTGGTTGTAGAGAGACTGGGAAGCTGCTGGCCTGGAAGAAGGTGACTAGAATAAACTTTCTCTATCTGGGCTTCAGGGGATTCAACAAGAAGGACTTTAAATGGACCTAACTGCATACGTATGTTTTTTTCCTGTCGTTGAATATTATTTCACAGATCTTAGATGTGAAAATACAGATATCAACCACCCTAAACGCGATTCCAATTGCACAAATATCTCTGAGACTCCCAAAATACAATCACTACATCTCTCTGGAACAGAATTAGCATATGGTCATCACAGGACTCAACAATGGCCTGAAAGGGACAGAATTCTAATGTTGCATCTGAATATAGCTTTCTGCTTCAAAAGGTAAATTATGCTCACCCTTCAAACACATTTGAGAAGTATGAGCAACAGTCTTGCTTTACACATATCAGGAGAGATATATATCTTCATTTAAAAATTTCTGGGCACACCTCATGTAACATACAATGATAGATTGCCTTCTGTTTTCCTCTCATTTTGTTCTGTAATGATTGAACCCCAAACTAGATTACAAACTCTTCAGGGGAAGGTCTAAATCTTACACTGCCCTTGAATGCTTGCTTGCAATGGTACTTTACATATTATTGGACACACAGAACGAACTTCCTAAGTTACTGACAGACTAGATAGCAATGTGGGCATGTTTTCCATGGAGCTTATATGAAGACAGACATGTGCCACCTCTGCTCAGTAACTAATCCACTTGTTTGAAAGTAATGGAAGTCTGAGACAGCTACCACATGGTAAGCAACATTCAGAATTTTAAAAATATCTCAGCTGACTGGAGTCCCAGACTGAACTAGTTGCATAGCCAAAAACTCTAGGTCAGTGTTACTTGTGTATCTCAGTCATTTCAAATTTAACATTCTTTCTTTTAGCAAGCATGAAGCAACTACTACATCATGGGGGCTATTTTATGAGTTGAAGTTATAATATGGACTGAGACAGGTAAGATTTCTGCCTTCTCAGAGCTTATATTCTATGGTCCAAGTATTTTCACTGTACCTGCAAACCATGGAAGTTTCTACAATATGATTTGGGGTAAACCTAGTGAGTTCCTTAAAGTTTCCTGCTCCTGTTGATTACTTTGAAACATCTCTAAACACTAACATTTGCCTTTGTTTTAAACCTAGATTTCAAGCTACAATAACATCTTGAATAGAGGCAGGGAGGCATGAAAGTTCACGTGCACTAAAAAGAGAAAAAATGGCCTAGGACTCCTAGAGCAATCATTCCAGTCCTGGTTGTGTGTTATTCAGTTGGTGATCATTAAAAAGTACACCATGACTGTGCCCTGCCCCAAGTTCTCAGTCAGCTCAAGTTGGACCCAATCTTTGGTATTTGCTAAAATCTCCCCTCTCAGGTGTGTCTAATCAGGGTTAAGAACAACTGCTCTAGACCAGAACACGATTGCAGGGAGACTGGTCAGACTGAGAGGGTCTTGAATGGCATGCTAATGAGTTTGGACTTAATTTTGTTAAAAAAAAAAGAAAAGAAAGAAAAGAAAAGAAAAGGCTTTTTAAAATTCAAGAGTGACATGTTCAGGTCTGTCTTAGAAAGAAAACTGGGGGAAGAAGAAACAACAAGCAGCTAAACTTGGACAACATTTGAAAAAGTCACAGGGAGAGAAAATTAAGCATCAGCAAAGACTGTGGCAATGTGGCTGAAGCACCAAAACTGTCTTGACAAACACTGATTATCTACCAATGGACTTGCAGCGGATGGAGACTCTAAGTGCAAGGGTTTGAGAGATGTTTCTAATATGGCTATTGGCTAAGGGAATGATGCTATTAATCAAGGATAGAAATTCTCAGTAAGTGTGTGCAGTCTAGGTTAGTTAACCATTCAATGCAACCACTGTACACAAGGCTAAAGCTCTAAAGAGGAACAGATTGGACCAAATAATCTTTAAAAACCTTTTGAAATTTAATGAATTTATTGCACAGATTATCAACCCACATAGTTTTTATTTTCATCTTTAGATTTTCCACAATACTTAGCCTCATGTAGGGGCTCAAAAGGTAAAGAAAAATAAGATTCAAAGGACATTCCTAGCAGGCTTCCTGACACAAAAGTCTAAGTTCCATTATTCCATCCTTTTATTTTTATTTCACATTAATCTGAACACTGTGTGTAATTTCTATTTAGCACTATTATTTATATAATCCAAAGCATAAACTCCTTTCCTTTATCTATAAAATTGAGTGATAATACTGATGACAACATGTAGTTGTCACTATGCAAAAGGTATGAAAGTGAAGAGACATCTGACAGCCACATTTCACCCAAATTACTGTGAATGACCCCGATCTGACCACAGAGAGATTTCGCTCAGTTTGTGTATGGACATAAGTTTGTATATTTGGCACTTGCTGCTCTAACGGAGCTATCAGTAACCTAGCGGGCCAAGTTAATATTAGCTCGCATGGGGTTTATGTGGGTATTTTGTTGCTGTTTGGAGAAATGACCAGTTTACTTGGTTATATTGACAGCTCTACTGTAAAATTTGCTGGCATTAAAGGTCAAAAAGACCCAGTTTTCCTCTGGTTGCTTCTATCCAAAAGAGAATAAATCTGGGAGCTGAATCACTTCTCTGACAATAATTTATGAATCATGCATTGACTGTGTTTGAATTGAGAAAGGCTTTCATATCCTTTCCATTAGCTCAGATTAAGTTTTCATATAGATGCTGAGAAGCATGCTAGCAATATCCTTAGCTCATTTTTATGAAAATTTTATCAGTGCTTTTTTCTGTACTACACTCCAATTGGGATGTCTCAGAATCTAAAGCTCAGCTTTGGACATGAACTTCTCTCAACCTGGCTGGCTGCTGCTCTAAAGGTTTCAATATTTTATGGGCTCTGGCTAACTCAGCCGTGAGATTCAAGCTGCAGAGATTTAACTCTAATGTAAAATCATGAACGGATGAAAACTGGGATGTCATAAGTAATACATCTACAAGAGCAGGATGCAGTTACCATTTTTAAAAGGGCTTTAAAAAGAAAACAACATTCTCTGTTCTCTCTTTATGCCCCAAAATGAAAAGCCCCTGAGCCATTGTACTAACACAGGGCCATCTTTTCTTGCCTGCTTTTCTTCAATTGCTGCTTAATTGTTGTGGTGGGCTGGGGTTCCCCCCACACACAGAGGTCCCCCCTCCACATGAAAGCCCCTAATGTCTGTGTTCCAGAGAAATGGGCACTGTATGGTCGAGTGTGCATAGGCCAACTCCATTTCTTAGCATCTTCCTCTTTTTGTCTCAAAACTGATTTAAAACATTTGGAAAATCTGTCTATTCAGCTGAAGTATTCTAGTGCTTTCTTTCCTAGAAACAGTGAGGTCACATGTGATCTGTCTGATGGACTTTTTTGCTGCAATCTATAGCCATTTCCCTCGAGCCCCGCGGAGCCTGGCAGAGCAGAGGAGCTCTGTAATGGCTCCAATAACAATGTGTTCTTTGTGTGAAAGAATCCAGCGGGAAGAGCTGGGGTAGACTGGTCAGTAACAAAAAACCATCATTTTTGTACTCATTTATTTCTTCATTATGTCCTCTGCCCTTTAACATATTTTTAAACAATAAATATACTTTCCATTAAGCACCATCTAAGCATGAAAAGGACAAATACAGAAAGTCTTCTTTTTAAAAGACTGTAGTTATCATTAAGTATTAACCTGCTTCAAATAAGACAGCTGATGGCAGGAACTGCATTGCATGTGTCTGTACTTGTAATGAGAGAGATGGTTTTTAGGAAGCTTAATGTGTCTGCTCAAAAATGTCACCTGACATAGTATATGTATTGGAATAAAACTATCTCTGCCAGTTCCTAAAATAGCACAAAATCAACACTGCACTAAGTAACTACAGAATTGCAAGAGAACAAACAGATTGAGTGAAGTGCCCCTTTCCTTCAGGGGGCGAATCTCTAGCCACCCAGGGCAAAAAGATGACCATGCAGGTCTTAAGAGCCCGGGGACCCCATGATCTCCCTCAAGGAACTTCCTGTGTTTCATGTTGAAAGTTCCTAATCCATCTTTGCAGTCAATCAAAGCTCAGCTCCTCAGTAAAACTACATACAGCATGGAAAACAATTCTTTCACATAAACTTGTCTCCTTGAAAATAGTCTTAAAATTTCACCTCTGATTTTATCTTCTGTGGAACAACACTAGCTTCTTTAGCGTATGAGATTAGGGCCCTTCTCATTCATGTGCTCACCATTGTCAATATTAAAAGACCTTGGGGGTGTGGCTTCAAATGAGTTATTGAACCAATATTATTTAATAATATTTCAAAGAGTATATTATACATATTAATAGCTATTAATATAATTAATGCTATTTTATAATATTTCAAAATTAAATCAAAATAAAAGGACTTGGGCCTAATGAATTGGTATGATTTATAGCTATACCTATACATGCCCATTGTTGGTATGGATAAAAAATGCAATTTATATTAGGCTAGAAGGAGAATAAGTCGATATAGTCTTTCTAGGGAACAATACTCTGTCTATCATGAATTTTCAAATATTCATGCCCTTTGATCTAGTAATTACACTTCTGACAATTTGCACTAAGAAAATACTTATGGATATGGTAAAGATTAAGTTTAAAATGCTCATTTCTAATGATAGTGTTTAAAGTAATGAAAACTAAAAACAAACTACCATTTATCAGAATGGTAAAATAAATTACCAAGCAGTCAAATGATAGAATATGTTGAAGGTATTCGAAAAACTATGACACAAAGCTATATGGACACACACTGCACAAAATTAATTCTGTAAAAAAGGAAAAACACTATGGAACATTTATCATATCCTTGCTACATGTGCTAGGCACTATACTAAGCATTTTCATGTGGTAAGCACTTTATGTAAGTTATTTGATTTAATATTAAAGGCATCTCTACAGGTTACATATTGTTTTATTATCATTACTTTATGGAAAGGAAAATTGAGGCTTAGAAAACTGAAATAACTTTTCAACCAAGCAGATAGTAAGTGGCAGTACTGAACTGACAATCATGTCCTCTTGATGACAAACAGAGGTGTGCGGTCTTTAACAGTGTTACACTGTTTACACAAACGTAAAAAAGACTGAAAGTTAATAATCCATTACATTAACATTAGGTATACATGTTAGGATTACTATTGTTTTTCTTCTTTAATTTTTCAATATATCTAAAATGAGTGTTTTTTTCTTTCATAATTGTGGGGAAAAGATAATATGATTTGAAACAGCTCTCACTGACCCTGTCCCATTCCCATACAAACACACACACACACACACACACACACACACACACACACACATGATCAGGCATGTGCTTATAATATAATCTGCCTTTAAACACATTTTTTCAACCTTCGTAATGATTGTCCTCACCGTGCTCTCTGGCATGTATGCTCCTGTGAAAAAGCTCTGAAAAATCCTAAGAACAGAGGCGTTTCAGTCCTTCCCTTTGAGGGCCACATTAATTTTTTCTTTCTTGCCCAATTAACACAGTTTCATTAGAGGCCTTTACTACCAAAGGTGTATCTCTCAGTCTTGATTCGCAAAACAAATCACTCTTACAGACTTACTCCTTTTTTCAAGCCTTAATTATAATGGCTCAGGATGTGCATGCAACCCTCTAGCTGAAAGTGGGCTCCATTTGCTCCTTATTCTATACCTTCATCCATCACTGACAGTAAACACTTAAAAACTGGATGCTCACTATGATTCTGGGGATGATGGTGTGGAGGAGGAGGAGGAGGATGCATGAGGTAGGTAAAGCCATTGTTCATTTTGCCATAGTCATGCTTCCTATAGCAAAATGCAGTATATTTTAACTTGAAAGGAAGTAGAGGTACAGAGTGGGAAGGTGTCATATTTATATCCCTACTCTTTCAGCAAACATTTATTGAACAAATACTATGTGTCACGCACCATATTAGATGTTGAATCTACGAAGATGAATTAGGCCCAGTTTCTGCCCTAGTGGAGCTCAGAGTCTAGAAGAGGAAAGAGACTGAAAATACCGTCCAAGGCTTTAACTGTCAAGGACCTTGTTAAGGAGTTTTGATTTTATCCCTTGGGTGGAGAGTCTTTAGATGTTTTCAAGTCAGGTCATGCCATAATGTGACTTGCTTATAGAAGAAATGTTCTCCTTCTAAAGTATAAAAAATGGAGCAAAATACAAGATACCATGGAACATTTCATGGAAGAGATGTACTACTCTGAACTATGGCAGTGAGGATACTTGACTTGACAAGTCTTCCTAACCAGCTGGATTGGAAGGCCATGAACACATACCTCATGATACAAATCACATCACTCTGTGCCTTCATTCAAAATATTTCAGCGGCGGCTATTTTAATCAGGGTAAAAGTCAAGCTCCTTAGGGTTGCGATAGAGCCTGTTGTCCAAAATCCTTCTGCTTACCTCTCATGCCTCTGCCTCTTCCTCCCCTGGCTCCTCCTCATTCTCTCTATCCACACCATACTGAATATGAGCTCATGGGCCTTTCTCACTTCAAGGCTATTTGCACAGGCTGTTTTCATCTCCTGGAATCCAGGGCCTTTCCTCTCATCCCCAGTCCCAGCCCAAGCCTCTTGTCTGGGCTTTAGGTCTTTGCTTTTCTATCTCCCCTGCCTGCACAATGCTCCTTTGCTACTTCCCATCTTGGTCTTGTGGCCCTCAGGTATCTATCCAGGGACCTCTGCAGTCACTCTCAAGGTGGCGCTTTATGCACTGCTGTGAAGGCCTGTGAGTCATCTTCCTCAACAGTTTGCAGGCTCATTTGTGTTGCCTGGCATATGATATGCCTTCTACAAATGTCTGATGAATAAATAAATGGCCTACAAGATTGAGGAAAACATAAGTATGTGGCCAGGAAAAACAGGCTTCAGGCTCTCTCTGTATCCTGTCTGGGTTGAGTCTGCAAATGAGGTCAATGTTTAATCAATTGATCCACTAAGTGCCGTTAAACTATAGCTTCTTATGCAGAGTCAGAGATGAAAGAGAACTGAAGTTGGAATTTTCCTTAGAAAAAGAGCAAGCCCTGATATTTCAAAGAGAAGATGCTTAGATGAAACATACCCATCTCCTGGTTGTACTGGCAGGTGGGATGTTATTAGCATCCCCAATAAGCAAGGAGTTAGAGCCCAAGGTGCACCCCCTCTTTTTCTCTCCCTCCCTCCCTCCCTCCCTCTTTATCCCTCTCCTTCCCACTGTCTGTCTCTCCCTTTCCCTCCATCTCTCTGTCTCTCATTCTCTCCCTCCTTTCCTCCCTCTGTTCTTCTTTCTGCTCTTTCTGTCTCTGTGTGACCCCACAATCCCCCCTGCTTAAGCAACAATCTTAAGCAAAGGGAAATGCAATTACGCAGTGCCTGTTTAAAATTTAAGAGGACAAAAATGAGTTGAGGGTTTTTTTTTTCTTTTTGCAGGAAACAAATTAGCCCACAGTAGACTTGTGCCTGCAAGCAGCCCATTTAATTTGGTTATTTCCTACGCCTTGAGGCTAGTTTTTTCCCACTAATTCTGCCAGCTTCTTTCCATATCAGGGCTTATCTCCTTGCTATATCCAGAATCATATGACAAGCGAGAGTCCTACTTGTATTTTATCTATTTAATCATCCCATTGCCTTATTCCAGAAAGAATTCAAGGTGATGAGTCATTTTTATAAGTACAGTTTCTCTCTTAATTGATGCCCAATGGTTTCAACCAGTGCTTACCAAAGTTTTCAACCTGCACTGTTGTTTACAGTTAAAAAATATTATTCATGAAGTTCACATTTCTAATGCATTTAGGTTTTTGAGGATATCAAGCCTCCCCCAAACTTTTTTCAAGGAAAGTGCTTAGGTCTGTTCCTGACATATAGGAAGATATAAATAGAGGTCACTATCCTTATTGATTTTTTTTTGTTGTTGTTGTTAAATCTGACCTTTTATTAATTGGGACTTCAAATGAGGCCTAGCAAAATGTTTCTAACTTAAAGATAGGAATCATGATCAAAATCTAGAGTGTCCCTGCTGGAGGCAGGCTCAGGTCCTCATCAGCAGACAGCAAATTCTTTCAGTGTGTTTAGACCCCTCCATTGGTGCTCTATCTCCAGGGACATCTGGAGGACTACTATCCAGACTTCAGGGTGCCTTAGGACAAAAGAAAGAGTGAGTATACACCTTGGAACCAGAAGTCCTGTGACTGCCACCAAAACTTCTGTAATGGGAAAAATTATTTAATTTCTCTAAGTTTCCTCATCTATAAAATGGAAAGCAATCTCATCTTTGCAATGAGATGTATAAAGCAATTATCCCTGTGCTGGCATATAGTAAGCAACACTTATTAAAGTTTTAAAAGACCCCTTCTCAGCAGTATTGCAAAACCATTCTAACTAATTAAAACTCACACAAAACCCTGATAGAACAAGGTCATTAAAAGTGAATATTGGTACAATGTTAACAGTGAGTATAATAAGGTCATTAAAGAAAGCTCCAGGTGTGAGTTGGAGATGAGAAATTTATATGAAATGCATTTTTAAAATATTTTTCCAAGGTTCTGGCAAGAAGGACCTTGGAGAAGAGGTGTTGAGTATAAGAGTATGGCTCTTTTAATCCCTGTACTGTGTCTCTCGTTGACCCAGGCTGTCCTTGGCCTCATGTAGTGGATGAATCACGAGTGGACCTTGATTCTTCTGCCTGTTTGTCCTCTAGGTTGTCCGAAGAACTTGATGTCCAGCTGTGACTCCCAGTGCCTTGCACTACACTTTGCACAGAGATAATGCATAAATATTTGTTGAATTGCTGAATGAATAATTGATCTCTTCTTAGCCCAAAGTGCCAGATTGTTTGTTCTCAGCCCGAAGCCCCAGCTCTCTTCATCTGCCATTCCTGGAAAACCTCTCCCTCTCCATTTGATGATAAAAAAGGACCTTCCCAAGGAAGGCACTGTGCTTTATGTGTGTGATCTATACATTGCTGAGTGAGGTCTTCGACCAATTCTTCTGCACCATCAAGATTCAGTCTTTCTCACTGCTAAACCAACAATAAACACTATTCAAAAAAAAAAAAAAAGAAAAGAAAAGAAAAACACCACCACAACAACAGTGACTCAAGAAATAGACAGATGGCAACAATTTTTCTAACATAAACTCAGGGTTCTCTTTGTCCCTTTCATCAGGGAGAAAAAGAATCGTCAGTAATAAAGCTCCAAAACAACCACTAATGATCATCTTTATAGTTCCAGTTGAGAATTCCAGAAAGCAGGTGCTGCTCTGTGCTCAGCATGTCCTGCCCTCCCCAGGTTGGCAAGGCAGCTCTGTTGAAGAGCCCAGAATGTCATCTGTCCCCAGAGCTACAGCAATCATGACCAGTCCTGAGTTGTGGGCGTCAGGGCTGCAGCCTGCTGGGTTTTACTATTATTTAGAAGTTATCCTGTTTGTTCTTGTTTGCTCATTTATTTTCTGAGGCACTGGGTATTGAACACAGAGCCTTTATATTGAGCTACATACCTAGCTCTCTTCTACTTTTTATTTTGAGACAAGGTCTCACTAGGTCAGTAAGTTGCCCAGGCTGGACTCGAACTTGTGATCTTTATGCCTCGGCTCCCCCTGAACATTTTTTCTGCCTACCTTCCTTCCTTCTTTCCTTCTTTCCTTCCTTCTGTGCTTCTTTCTTCTTTCCTTCTGTCCTTCCTTTCTTCCTTCCCTCCTTCCTTCTTCTAACTGTTTCTTCATGGCAGGCTAAACTTAGTATAAAAGCAAATGTTTTTAAAATGTGGTTGTTTTGATTTCAGGGTAAGACAGTTCAATCCAGAACACAAAGCCTTGGCCACAGAGTCAGTCATCCTGTGTTCTAATCCACCAACTCTTTATGTGAATTTAAGTAGATTTAGCACTTTAGGCTTCAACATTTCATTCACTAAAAAGAGGTGAACCACTCCAGAAGAAAAAAAAATCATGTACACTGAGTACATCAATTTCATCACATCTCACTGTACTTGAATTATATAATATATTGTGAAAACTAAATTAAAAGGTACTTTAGCTTGAAAATATTTTTCTAGATCACTTTTCCAAATTATTATACAGGGTAAACCAAAACCCCCTGTCTATTTATATTTAAAATATCCACAAATGTTTGTGTATCTTAATAAGATAACCGTAAATGGCATGTATAAGCCACTAGGGGATGTTTTCAACATTTATTGTGACATAAAGAGTAAGAACTGTACTGATACTCATGTGTGGAGAGTCACTGATAACATCTTTTGCATGGCAGATACACAGTGATGCTGGGCATATTCTACATATAGAAATAAAGCATTTGTTACTCAGAATGTCCCAGAAATGGGCATAGGAAATCAACAAATCATGAATGAAAAACTCCCTTTGTCCAATTGTGATTTCAACTCACTAATGGGTAGAGGAAAGGGTGTAAAAGGAACAAAGTCCTCTCTGTTTCCACTTGGTGTCTTTGCCTCAAAGCACTTGCTCCCGCTCCCCAGTTTCAGTGAAGATGGAGTCCCGTTCTTAAGTCAGTGTCTCCCTCCTGTGTTCTAGCTGTGTTTCCTCATGTTTGATTCACATCTGAATCCAGGGTCCAAGTCTTTTCATTCTTTAGTAGATCCTTGATTTCTCCTTTTCCCTAGGCTCCTCCTTCTCTTTTGCTCTCTAAACACACATAATTATCCAGGAGAAGCAGAATAATTTTCTTGGTCCCAGAGCAACCTTTATTAAAAACCTATTTAATACAAAACATCTTTAAAATGATCCATATCTACAATCTCCATGATTTCTCCACTGTGCAATTTTATAGCCTTCTAAACGTGATTCCTTCCAGACTACTAAAATAATTACATAGTCCCCTCATACTCAGTTCCCTTTCATTCAGGGTTCAGCAAAATGATACCACCATCAGCTGAGGAGCCTGAAACCTTGGTTAGCCATTTCCTCTGCATTCTGGCTCCAAGTGTCTCAGGTTCTGGTCCATGGTGCCACTTGAATGTTACATTAGTCAAGGTTCCTGTATGCAAAACTCCTCCCCCAAATGTGGAACTGAAGTGAACTTAGTGAAGAAATTCTTTACAGAGAAGTGGGCAGGACTAGGGAAACCATCAAGAGATAATAAAGCACTCCTGGACCAGCAAGAGCAATGAGTTATTTTCGCCCCTAGGTTTTGGGAATGTTATGAGCTGAATTCCATTTTCCTTTCTTCCAAAATCTATTGATGTCTTATCTTCTGATACCTCAATTGTGACTATATTTGGAAATAGATTCTTAACTAAGGTGAACCCTTGTTCCAAGATGGACCTAAAGTCTTTATAAATATACCTTATGTCCTTACAACAGGAAGTTTGCATTCAGCATGGAACACGAAGATGTGCAGAAAGACAGTCACCTGTGAGCCCAGGAGAGAGGATGGAACAGATCCTTCCTGCACTGCACTGCACATGATGAGAAACCAACCATGCTGACACTTGGTTGCCAACTTCTAGACTTCAGAACAGCATGATGATGGAGTTCTATTGTTTAGCCACTGGGCCTATAGTTCTTTGCTACAGTGGCCCTATTAAACTGTCACAAAAAGTAAAAGGAGGGAAACTGCCATGAATTCTAATTTTTTTCCCTTAGAAATGTTTTCAGATTATAACCCCTTTTTATTGTCTCCACACAGAATCTGTCTCAAGACAACCTCTGGGCCATTTCCCAAACCTGTCTGTAGCCATTTCCCTCCAGCACCTGTGTTAGGGTTTGGATACGAGTTGTCCCTCAGCATTTCATGTGTCCAGAGGTGGAGCTTTGGGAAGGTGATTGATACACGGGAGTACCGTGCTCCTCAGTGGATTAGTACACTGGTGAGCTCATAGATGAGGAGGTGGGGTCTGGTTGGAGAAGGCGGGTCATTGTGTGCACTAACCCCTCTGAAACATGAACCAAAATAAACCTCTTCTTTTTCAGTTGTGTATGTCAGGTATTCTGTCCTAATGGTGTAAAAGTGACTAACACAACCTGTATCTCTTTCTATTTCCCAAATGCTATGTGTGAATGGGGATTCCATTTTCTACTCCATATCATCATCATCAACCAATCTCCCAAACACCAATACCTCTCCACGTGTTTAGTAAACCATTTCGGGGGGGGGCTGCCTACCTCTTGGGATTTCTCCTGCAAAGCATAAGCTTCTCACTCCTGGTGTCTTCCAGGAAAATTCTCAATACCACTAAAGTTTATGCTAAAATTTACTCACTTTGCTTGCAAAATTAAAATATTACCTTATAACTTTTTCTAAATGTATAAATTGAATACATAAATGATACATTTTTTCAGAAAGTCAAGAAATTATAAAGGAGAAAGCAGAAAATCAATGATATCATTTAAATCTCATCACACAGATAATCGTCATTAATATTTATGTGACTGAACTTTCATATATGTCTTTAGGCACAAACATATCATACATTTTATATAGACACGGTTTCATTATACATACATTAAAAAAATTCTAGACAACTTTTTGTAACCTTCAATTTATCTTTTCTACGGCAGTGCTGGGTATCAAACTTGCAGCCTTCCACATGCTAGGGGAGCACTCTGACACTGAGCGACATTCCATCCCTTCAAGTTTTCTGATTACTTATATCTCCCTTCTCTTTCTCTGGACACAGGAAAAAGAAGTTAACATTTTAGAATAAAACTTCCCATATTTTTTTCCTGCTAACAAGTCTCATGTGAATATACAAGTATATATATTGGGTTTTGCAGTCATTTATATTATAAAAATGAGATTGTATAATATTCCGTTCTCTGCATCTCACAAGAAAAACTTTGAGTCAACCAATATGGACATACCAGATTATGTTTCAGTAGCTGGATGATGATATAAATGTACCACAATTTATTCAACCAATCTGCTATTGATAAATATGCAGAGAATTTCCAAAATCATCATTATAAAGAAGGTTGTAGTGTTCTTTTTTATATATTTGTATTTATTTTTGAAGGGGAAATTCTCCCTAAAGTGAACTGATATTAAGATACATGTGTATTTTTTAATTATTATAGATATTTAACAAATTGTAAGGTTCTAAGGTTGTAATACTCAAATTTCATGAGCAATGTATGAAATTAGTGATATTCTTTTAATTAATTTTTAAAAACAGCATAATAAAAATGGAAAAGGAAAAATTCACTAAAGAGAAAATCCAAATAGCTAATAAATATAGTGTCATGATCATCAGAGAAATGGAAATTAAACACAAAGTAAAAAGATACTAAAGTATATTGATGTATATGGGGAAAGGGAATTCTTTTAACAGTAACAATCTTAATTATTTTCTGTCTTTTTTGTTACAGATTTTTCAGTATTGTTTACCTTTTTACTTCCTCTAGGGGAATGAGCAAAATTTAAAGTGTAGTTTTTGCATAGTCATACATTTTCCTTTTGAGGCTTCTAATACCCTGTCTTCCTCTTATTCTCACTCCTTCCTAATTCTTCTTACAAAATTTGTGTGGCTTTATACTTTATACTTAAATTTCTAATACTTTCCGGATTCATTTATATATGTGATAGGAGAGAAGAGCAAATTTTTTATTTTCTTCCAGAGAGAAAACAAGTTACAACAACATTTATTCAGTGCATTTTTCTTCTTCCTCTGATATTGAAATATTACTTTCCATAATAAATGGGATGTATTTATTGCCCTTTATTCTATTATATTGGTCTTTTATGATAACATTATTTTGCTGTGGTTATAGTATCTCTATACTATGTTTTAATCTGTAGTAAAGCTATCACTATTTTTCTTTTTAATACTTTTGTTACCTATTCTCAGACATTTAATTCTACATGTGTTCTTTCCTTAGGTTACTCTTTAGTAAATAAATGAAGATTCAGTTGCAGGTGTAAAAAATTAATTGGTAACATATTCAAAAACAGTACTACAATATCACAGTCAGGATAATAACATTGGTAAAGTCAAGATATAGAAAAAAGATCAGTTGCTGCCAACCTTGTATTGTGTGTATTGACACACTACTTTAGTCAGCTTTCTAGTACCATGACAAATATCTGAGATGTTAATCTTATAAAGAAAAAAGGTTTATTTTGGCAGTTTTAGAAGTTTCAGTCCATGGTCCTTTGACCCTGTTGCTTCTGGGCTGTAGAAAGGCAGCACATCATGGTAGAAGCATGAAGTAGAGGAAGTCACTCAGGTTATGGTGGCCTGGAAGCAGGGAGAGAGAGAGAGACAGACAGACAGACAGAAAGACAGACAGAGAGACAGAGACAAAGAGAGAGACAGAGACAGAGACAGAGACAGAGGCTGGAGTCCCAATATCTCCTTCAATGGGGTAAACTGATAACCTAATCATCTTTTACAGAGAAAAGATTATCATGGGAACTTTTTTAAAAAAAATTCTGCTATTTTAAATTTGTAAATAGCATTCTTGAATGTATATCTCTTTGTATAGCTTTTCTTACATGGTGGTTTTTCAAATGGTGCTATGTATAATTTATTATGGCCTATAGAGGTTAACATTTTATCAGTTCAAGTAGAGTGTTTTTATATCCCTTTACCCGCTTTCATTTATAATATAATTTCCTCAAGCATTTTGGGTTTTGTTTGGTATGGGCTGAATGTTTGTATTCTTCTCATCTGTTTCTTTCACTTTTTTTTTTTCAAATTCATTTGTTGAAATCGCATCACCACCCAGACAATATTAGGATGTAGCGCCTTTGGCAGGTGATTAGGTCAGCAGATTCCTGAGTGGGATTAGTGAGTTTATAAAAGAAGGTCTAGAAAGCTAATTTGTTCACTCTGCCATGTAAGCACATAGCTAAAAGGTGCTGTCTATGAACCAGAGTTGGACTTCACTGATAGTAAATCAGTGGCAGCTTGATCTTGTACCTCCCAACTTTTAGAACTGTAAGAAATAAATTTCTGTTGTTTACAAGTAGTTTTTTTGAGACAGGGTCTCACTCTGTAGATCAGGTTGGTCTTGAACTCACTCTGTAGCACAGGCTAGCCTTGAACGTGCTGCAATCCTCTTGCCTCGGCCTCCTGATCTGGGATCACAGGTGTGCACCACCATGCCTGGCTCAGTACTTGTATTTTTCATATCTGCTGAAACTGATCAAGGTGCTCTTCATACGTCAAATACCATAGTTCACGTGTTATAATCTTTTCATTAACAATTAAATGCAATTTAGTAAATTGAATATAAAAAGAAAAATGTAACATTTACATATGTTTTTCTTCTTTTTGTTTTTTTCTACCTTGTTGATATTCTAAGATTCACTTTTCACATCTTTTCGGTTTGTAGAACTTCATTCCACCAGTTTTTCAGGGTAGGTTCTGCTAGCGTAGATTCTCTTAGTTTTCGTGTAAGAATGTTTTCATTTTCACTTTCTTCTTTGTATTAGGTGCCTTCCCATCACTGAGGAAAAAAATACTTGACATCCGCAATTCAAAGGTCTTTTGTCAAATTTGGGACATTTAAAGCTATTATTCCCTTAATATTGTTTCTGCCCTACCTTCTTTCTTGTCTTCTTCTGAGACTTTGATAACTCAGATATTAGATCTATTCATTGTTTCAGTATATTTTCCCACCATTGTTGAGATATGACATTTCTATTGCTCTGCTTCTATTTTACTGATCCATTTATCTCCTCTGTTGTTCCATTAAGAGTATGCTTTGAATTTTTCTTGTCAATTATTACATTATTTATTTAGAAATTTTCCACTCGGTTCTTCTTTCTATCTTCTATTTCTTTGTTGATCCTGTCTATTCTCTCATTTGTTTTAAATATATTTGCTGAAGAATTTTTGTAATGGCTGCTTTGCAATCTTTGTCAGGTAATTTGACATCTGTGTCATCTTAATTTTGATTTCTATTGAGTATCATTTTTAATGACGTTGAACTAGTCATGGTTCATGTACGACATGATTTTCTATTGAATGTCTATAAATATTTTGGATGCTGTCATATGAAACTATGTTCCTTATTTGCATCTACTTTTGGCTGTTTTCTCTATAGGAAGGTACTGTTAGGTAGGCAGAAGTTCAGGTTCTCTATTTAGTCTTCAATGACACTTGAGGAAGTTTGGCTCTCCTCATTTCTGCTGTGTGGGGCAGGATTTCTAGCTCTCCTCTAGGCCTCTGCTGATACCACCCTGGCTAACAAGGTATAGTGCCTTCTTAATGTCCCACACATGGCCTCACTGACATCTTGTGGCTATATAGACAACCTCATTGCCACAGGGCGATAGTGAAAATCCTGACTGCCCATGAAACTTCCCCATCATGGTCCTGGTGGGAATATGTTGGGAATGACTTCTGACAGATTGGTAAAACACCTTGGCTGACATTGATGGGGTGGCACCACAGTTTTTTCTGTGGTGTTTGGCTGTCATAGGTCAATCATGTTGTTTAATTCCATGTATTGACTTGACTGGATCGGGAGATACTCAGACATTTGGTCAAATATGACTCGATGCATTATGTTTGAGTTGATAGGCCGTGTAAAACAGATTGTCCTCCCAATGTGAGTGGGACCATCCAAAGAGCTAGGGGTCTAAATAAAACAAAATTTGGTGATCTTGTGAGCAAGTCCTCTTGTCATATTACCTTCAAATTAGGATGTAGCTCTTTCCCTGTCTCAGACTTGAACTGTAGCATCAGCTGCCCCTGGGTCTCAAAAGTGTCAGCCTTGGGACTGAAGCTACACTACCTGCCCTCCTGGTTCTCCAGCTTGGAAACTGCCAGTTGTGGATGTGTCAACCTTGAATGAGCCAATGCCGTGTAATAAATGTATACACATTTTATGGACTCTGTTGCCCTGGAGAACCCTGACTTACACAAGTTATTAGCTGAACTTTTTTTGTCTTAATCTGCTCTTTCCGTTTCTTTGACCAAGGAGAACAGGCTTTTGCTGGAACGTGTTCTGCATGGACGTGGGATTTCTGAGTTGATAACTTCTTCAATTACGCATCTACAATATATAAGGCAAAGAAAACCCACGAAACTTACCACCCTGCTGCCCCTTGTATCACTAAATTCCAAACCACCCTACTTTCTTTTCTACCTTTCAGTCTTCTTGTATATGTTTTATAAAAGTGCCAAATATACTAATGGAAGGAATAGGGAGAAGTATATCTATTTCATTTTCCTTGGAGTCAAAGTCTTCTGTGACTCCCTTTTATGTATGTTATCCAAATTAATAAATTGAGACATCAATTGAAGTTGAATTTAATTCGTATATTTAAATTTAGACAAATCTGGAGTCCTGTTAAGGAGAAGAAATTGATGTTATGTGGTCACAAAATATCTCAAGTGTCCTGTGTACCCCGACAGTATGTAACACATTACTGAAAAATAGACTGAGCACTCTTGAATCTTTGCAGTTTAATGTGTTCCTTATTGGCTGTCCAATTATCATTCTCATTATACATTTTTGATCATTTATTGATGCAATCATCCCAATGAAACAAGTCCCAACAAAAGCCTGTATTCTTTAGCCAAAGAAACAGAAACAAATTGCTGGAAATTTTTATTTAGTAAGGTTTTACGCAGTATCTTTCCATCCATACTCAGATTGAAAAATCACAATGGAAACAATAGAACTAGAAAAAAACATAAAAATTGTCTATAGACATTCAACAATAAAATAGCCCCACCTATCCAGGGAAACTTAGCAGTCTAGTTACCTCCAATCAACTTTCAAGCAGTGTCCCAAGTCCCACATAACACAAGGTGAAAGAATATTGACTAGATAAGAATAAGATAATTTGAGAACAGGTGCTAAAATATAGAAGTCAGTGAGTAAGTTTTACTCGCATTTTAATAAGTATTTCTGTAAGAACATGCACTCACTTGTCAGAAGCAAGGTTCTAGCTTATACTTCTTTTTCACATATTCTGTCTTTCCATGAAATGATCTGAAACACATGATTTCAATCCGGAAGCAAGAATCCTCTGTAGAGGCCTAGCTTCCAGAGATACAAAATGAAACCCTCATGTATCTTTTCCTTCGAAGGTGAAAACCATTGCTTCATTGCTTCTTGTCAGTTGCAAAGTGTTAATTGGTATTAGTTGAAGGCAGATCACCTTGGCCTGTGTTAATATTGTGTTCCTGTTCTCTTTGCCATGGAGAAAACACTGTAGTAACTGAAAGGCAGCTCCACAACTTCCCAGGTAGGGATGAGAAAACTATTGCTAATTTGCTCAGTGTCACATCTGCTTTGTTCTTCATTAGACCAAGGGAAAAAGTCAAAGCTCTCAGGTATACTGCAGGGGAAAGAGGTGTGCTTGGTCCCAGCTGTTGCCTAGGAACTGAGGCAACCCACAGGCTTAGGACAGTCCTTTCTATACTCAAAATCTTCATTGTAAAATGTGGTCATTCCCTCCTCGTGATAGTCTTCCTTGTGGGTTTATGCTAAACCCATTAACTTATTCTTTCACTCAAAAATATTACTGCACAACCAAGATATGACAGGCACTATTCTAGGCACTAAAAACATAGCCATGAGAAAAGAGAAAAGGCTCCTCTCTTTAGCTAATAACGAGGAAGACACATATATTATGTAATATACAGCAAGTGAGTAATAATAGCATGGAAGACATATGCATTATGTAATTTCAGTTATTAATAAGAGCTACAAAGAAGTGAAAAGCAGGGTAGGTGATAATGATGAGATACAAATGCTACTTTAGATAGAGTGGCCATGGTGGCCTCTAGGAGGAACGACATTTGCGAAGAGACCTGAAAAAAGTAGGAAGCAAGTGATGAAAAGTTATGGAGGTAAAGATTGTATAATGAAATGACTAAGTACAAAACCCCAAATTGCTGGGTGTGTTTGAAACAGGAACAGGCCAGAACAATGTCCCCTCACACCAGGTTAAGAAGCTTTCATGCCTCAGCCTGTGCTTTAGCAAGATGCGCATCACACGCACACACACACACACCCACAAACACAAACACACACACACAACAGTGCCTACACACAGAAGCTGGCAATCCTGGGTACAGCATATTGTCATACTTCATATCTGTTAGACCTTGACTTCCATACAATTAAATTCAGCAATAATATATGCTGTTTAATATTACCAAGTGTTGTTCAGTTTCCATATGTAACCGTTGCAAAGATCATTCTAATTTATGAACACCGCCAGAGTCAGGAAGTGAAATGGGAAGAGTTGCAAGATAAACAATCTGAGAAACAACCTGCATTATACAAGAATCAATTGTATTCATGCTTTCTGAGAAAAAGGATTTGACAAGTTAATTAGCCTTTTTTTTTTAAGCCAAAGAGTTTCCATGTCACAAACCCACACTCACTGCATTCTCAAGCTGTGTGTTAACACAACAAACCTCAAGCTCACCACTTAGACACAGTGCCTTTTTTTTTTTTTTTTTTTTTTTTTTTTTTTTTTTTTTTTTTTTTTTTTTTTTTACTGGAGTTCGGACTGACGACCTTGCACTTGCTGGGCAGGCGCTCGTGCCACTGAGCTAAGCCCCTGGCCCCACAGCTGCCTTTTGTTTTGAACATATAGTGCGGGTGACATGGAGATGCAGTTCCCTGGAGTCTGGGAACAGGAATCTTGAGGGCAGCTCTTTTCACTAATTTTATTTAAGAGTTTGATAGTCAGTAATTATAATTCACCTTATTAATAGACAACCTTTGAAACCATAAAAGTATTTTAATCTTTTAATTTTATTTGTATTAAACATTTAATTTGCACAATAATACTTAAAGTAGTCATCTGATTTTTAGTTACTGTGAAACCACAGACCATACCTTCATACATATTTTTTTTTTGTGGTGGTGGGGGGTTTTGAAAAGTAAATTTGCCAAAATGGGAGAATAAAACATATTTTATTTAATACTGCATTAGTTCAATTTATAACTTAATATTTAGATATTTTGAGTGTGATCTTTGACTTTTACCCATTCCCTGGGTCCCCCAGTGTGAGGAATGCCTGGGTCTGTGACTGTGGTGACCTGGCTGGTTCATGCAGAGTCCTGTGGGCCATGACAAGATGTTTGGGTTTGATGCCAAGTTTCTTGGTAGCCATTAAATGGTTCTGAGCTGGGCAGTGGTCAGCTGGAAGCCCTTTCTTACTTTGCAGGACCAATGTAACTTTTATTTGTTGGGAACTAAGCAATAAGATGAAAGATTTCTTCACCCCCCCGCCACTTCCAAATATAATTACTGGATCTGGTAAGTATGTCATAGAGCTTCTAAAACCATCTCGGACATCAACACATTCCGTGAGTAGTCTGTCTCACCTAGCACATGAGTCTCAGCCGAAGTAAAGAATTCAACTTGGCCACAATGTCCCTTTGGGAGGCCTTGACTTTTCTTATACAAAAAAATGAATAGAACAGATTGATTTTCCAGGAGGACAGTATGCTGGCCTCAGAAAGTAGATTTCCTGTTTTCTCCTCCACTTGCTAGCTGTACAACTTTGGACAAGTTACTTGACTTCTCTTCGTCCCTAAGGAAGTTAATGAAATACTTGCCTCATAGAATTGTTGTAATGATTTAATGAAATAAACTACATGCAAAATTTAGAACAAGACCAAGTGTATATTAAGCACTTTAAATATATTATTTATCATTATTCTCGTCCTCCTGGCTATCAAGTGATAGATTGTAAAGGCCAGATTTCAGTTCCCAGAGTTTTATTGTTTTTCTTTAACTAAGCAATTTATGAAGAAGTGGAATTTCCACAATTGGCAGTATTCAGGCAGGGACTGGATAATTACCTTTGTGGAGGATTGTAGAAGTAATCACAGTTTAAGAGGGGAATAGAATTTCATAAGCTCTCTCTAGTGTCAAGATACTATGATTCTTATGATGAATTCAGCCTCCTGTGGCTGCCCAAAC
>RJWM01007473.1:0-77947 GCA_004363535.1 Dasyprocta punctata | reverse complement strand
AGGACCAGGGGTCCCCTGGCAGAGCCCTACCCGGCAGGAGCCAAGGAAAGACCTTCCCGGGGACGGGGTTTCCCTGGGTTCCACTCACGTCTTGGTAGAATGTCAGCACAGCGTCACTTTCTGGCTACAGGACGCCCCTTTCCGGTTGTCTGCTCCGTTCGGAGAGCAGCCCTGCCAGGTTTTGAAGGCTGCAGGTGCTGTCCCTTCTCCAGACCACCAGCCTGCCATCCGTCGGGAGCCTTCCTCCAGCCCAGGCAGCCTCTGTGCCCTGTGTGGTGGATAAAACCAGCAGAGGAGAAGCGCCAGGGCCCGTGGCTGCCCTGAACCCAAGGGTGACATGGTGCGGTCGGAGGCACCCTGGCTTTACGCCTCTCCTTCCCTGGTCTGGTATTTGATGAGCTCACATAGGTGGCGCTGCTCACGTGGCCCACGGCCCCCTGTGCCCTGATATAATCTGATAGGTTCCCAGGTTATTTACTGGCCTGAGCCTCGCACTTGTACCGTGCAGCTGGGGCTGTCTTCTGGGTGAGTCCCATGTGCCCCACATCTGGTGGCTTCCGGTCAGACAGAGCACATCCAGGTCGTGGCCCATACCTGTGATCCCAGTGCTCAGAAGGCTGAGGCAAGAGGATCCCTGCAAGCCCAGAGCGGGCTACCTAGTAAGGTCAAGACAGCGTGAACTACATAGCAGGACCCTGTCTTAAAAAACAAACGAAACCCTCAATAAGGACGCACATAAAACAATCCAAAAGGCACTGACCAGGGAAGGGGCTGGTCTGGAGCATGTGCCCTGCATAGCAAATAATCAATCAACAACGAAAAATGTAGATATTTTTGGATACATGAGGGTTCAGCATGTACTTCCTAAGTGCTGTTTGAATAGGAAATTGTGTACAAATGTGTTAATTTTATTGTTACAATTAGCAAGCCATAAAATGTTTCATCCAAAGTGGGATCAGAAAATTATGCAGCTGTCATCACTATCTAATCCCAGGACGTTTTCATTACCCTAAAACAAACCCTGCATTTGCTGTCTCCCCACTTCTCTTCCTCAGCCCCTGACAGCCCTAAATTACTTTCCGTACCTGCAGATTTGCCTCTGCCAAACATTTTGTCCTTCCTACTTGTGTCTGGCTTCTTTCACTCAGCATCTTGTTCTCGAAGTTTGTCCTCATTGTAACATATGCCCATACTTTCTTGCTTTTCGTGGCTGCATGATATTCCGTCACACCCCGCATTTATTCACCCACTCATCCGGTGAGATCGTTCAGATGAGCGCCTCTTCTCGTTGTGAACACAGTTGCTGTGAGCATTTGTGAGCAGTGTTTCTGTGGACAGCACCCTGTCCCCTCAGGTGCACACCCAGGACGGACTCACTGGGCTCCCTGGTCCCTTGGGCTTCCGAGTTTTAGGAACCACCAGGCTGCGCCGTTTTACGTCCCTCCCCACAGCAAGGGCTGAGGCTCTGACTCCCCTGCACCCCTGCCGACTGCCGACGCCTTCTCCCCTCATTTTCTTTGACTCCGGCACCCCAGGGCGTGGACGGGGCCTCACTGTGGCTCCACTCCGCGCTCCCCAGTGAGGCCGAGGGTGTTCGCCCAGCCGTCTGGTTTCCAGAAATGTCTGTTCACATCCTTTGCCCGCTTCTTAATTAGTTTATTTAGCTATGAGAGTCCGAGTTGTCTGGTTTTCGCTGTCGTGCTCAGTGTGCTCTTAGATGAAGGCGTGAAGCCCGCCAGAGACAGGGACCATCCAAGATGCAGCCAGGCAGGGAGGCGGGCCCGGCGGCCACCAGCCCCCCAAGCAGATGGGCCGCGGGCGGGGGCAAACCCAGGCGCTGACCCCGAGATTCCTAAACAACTCTGAGCGGGAAAGACAGACAGTGTGAGAAAACAGGCAATTAAAGCTCTAGGAAAACAAAGAGCTGGACCCTCGAGGAAATGAGATCATAGCTCTGAAATAAATAATACAATAAAGTTTCAATTAAAGAATATAAATAACGCCTTGGCCTTCAGGTAAGTCACACAGTCACCGTAAGTAAACATTCCCGGTTTCAGATCTTGGGCTGGAGAAGACCTAACGACAACAGAGCAGCAGAACCTGAATGCACCCAGCAGCCGGTGGGGGGGCTGGCAGGGGACCCCGAGTGCCGGACACACGGGCAGAAAGCTGGGGATGCAGAGTCCCCTCCCGCTGCACAGGAACCCTGCGGGGCCGGCAGAGATGCCATCGCCGTCGGTGTGAGCACTGCATTCCCAACTCCAGGCATGCGGCATGGAAATCCGGGGTCACACCAGGGCAGCGGGAGCCTGAAACCCACATTCAAGGGGCAGAGAGCCCCTGGCACGTCGTACACACCTGTGAGCCTAACACTGGGGAGGCTGAGGCAGGAGGATCACACATTCAAGCCCAGCCTGGGCCCTCTAGAGATTTAGCAAGACCATGTCTCAAAATAAAAAATTAAAAATGGACTGGAGATACAGCCATGGGAAGGCTCTGAATCCAATCTCTGAGGCCAGAAAAAAGGAAAAACAGAGCAGGGAGTAATCGTCTCAGGAAGCAGGACCGGCAAGGGCCGTTGGGGGCCGACAGCCGCTTCCGTCCCACCGCCCGGCCCCGAAGGGCAGGGACACTGACCCAGGATGGACGACACTGTTTTACAATACCAGGACTTGAACAGAAAGAAGCGGGCATAAAAAAAATCCCACGATGAAATAAACGCACATGGTCATTAAACATGTTTATCTATTTTAAATTCAGTGTTAATTGGTGGGATGCAAACAGAGGAGTAAAAAGCATCAAATTCACCCAGAATTTTGGAAACGATGCCTCGCGCTGGTGCTGGGAGCACGGAGCGAGACGGAACTAACCAGCGAGAGGCCAGGGGCGCGGGGCGCGGCGTCTCTGGAGTGCGTGCAGGAGTGCGACCAGGAGTCGGGGGCTGGAACTGCAAACGTGTGCGTGGGAGTAATCACACCGGGAGCCGCGACTGTCGACCTGGGCTCGTCCGGACCCGGGAGACTGCACATCCGCAGTCACGGGCTGCAGCCACAAGGGCGGCTGGGAATGAAGGACGAGACACGGGAAGGCTTGGAACTGAGCGCCCCCGGAACGGGCCACCGCGGTGTCCCAGCTCCACGAACACACCCTCTCCCCGCCACCGCCACCGCAGAGACACCACAGCGGGGGCCGTGCCGGCAGCGTGAGGCCTGCAGGCCAGCAGCCCCCCGAGAGCAGCTTCTCGCCCACAGCGCACGCCAGTCCCCCCGGAGCCCGCGATGGCCTCATCCTCCTCCACCTGCACGGGAAGCGTAGCTGATGGAGGCAAAGGGGAGCGAGCTGTGGACAGCCAGGCCACGGCCCGGACTTCTCTCAGAGTGACCCCGGCCACGCTCGCCCGGCCCAGGGAGTCACACAGCACGGCCGTCCCCAAGAGCTGGTCATCCGCCAAATCCAGACTTTTTACAGGGTAGAGTACAGTGTGTGTGTGCGTGTGTGTGTGTGCACGTGCATACGCGTGAGTGCTTACACACTGAAGATTAAAGAACTCAAGTTCAGAATGTACGTTTCCAATTCAAATTCTGGACTACAGGAATTTTTGTCAACCTGATATCTGTATTCGTCCCTTCCCTGTCTCTGTGAGAAAGTACTTGGTCCCTGCAGCTTAGAGGAAGATTTTGGTTCATGGTTTTAGCAGACTCAGTCCATGGTCTGCCGGCTCCGAGGAAATCAAGCCTGAAGGGTCTGGTGGGAGGAAGCCGCCCACATCCCAGTGGCCAGGAAGCAGGAAGGAGGGAGGAGCCAGGGACAAGAACACACCCCTCTAGGCCACACCCCCTCCGGCCTCCTGCGACCAGGCCCCACCTCTTAACAGCGCGGTCAGCCTCGCACTGGTCCGGGGATGAATCCCCGCTGCGTGTGATGCCCCGTGACCTGACCGCCTTCGGGGACACTTTAGATCCAAGCCACAGCACCCTCACTCGTGTCGGATCTTCCTAACCTTTCACCCGGGGGAGGACAGCTGGGAACGCTGAGCGCAGTCCCCCACCGGCCGTGAACTCGGACTGTAGTCTGCTCCGCTGGGTGCCCTCTCCCCTGCACCCTCTTCAGCCCCACGAGTCCCTGAGGGTCTGGACTAAGTCATCTGGGGTGAGTTCTCAGCAGGGACTCAGGAGACAGACGCCCCTGCGTTCTTGCGTAGCAGGAAGGACTCGTGCACTTTACGGCCAGAAGCTCCCCGCAGCGGCCCTCCCTCTCCTGGGGGAACGGCTTCAAGGTTCGACCCCTGCTGTCTGGTGTGAGGAGCGAGGTGCGGAGCTGACGATGAACTCGTTTTGTTTCTCCGGACTCGCGGGCTCCTTGTGCTCAGCTGCCAGAGCCCTGCCTCCCTCTCTTCCGGCCTGGTCACTGGATGCCAATCTCTCTTGAGGCGGTCATTCTGGGTTCTGTGTTCTCGGCCACATCTTCGCTCTATCGACAAACAGATTTAAAACACGCTTCCTTTCTATTTCAGGGAATTTTTCCTGAAGTGTGGCTTTTAGCATAATGATCCTTTACTTTGATTTTTGTGATTGTTTTAACTCAGGGTTACCTAGCACCTGTGTACTTTAGCATCTTCAACAATCTACAAATTCGTCGATTTCTTGTAAACATTTCTTCTTACTTTTTTTTGAGACAGTGTCATTAGGTTGTCCAGGCTGCTCTCAAACTCAGAGACTCAAGTGATCCTCCTGCCTCAGCCTCCTGAGTAGGTGGGACCTCGGGCCCGAGCCGCCACGCCTGGCTTTCTCAAACCTTTCTCACCCCTTTTTCTGCTTTCTAAGTTTTATCATTTTTCTTCCTTTTCACTTTTTGCTTTTCTGAAGACCTTGTTCTTACATTTATCCCGCCTTGATTTTTCCTTGATTTTTTGGTGTTCCTTTCTGAAACAACATTTCTCTTTTATTTCTCATTTTCTCTTGAATTAGGTCACTTCATTTCTGAGTTTTTCTTGATGCATGCTGTTTTTATGTTTCTGTCATCTTAAGTTCTTTTAACTCGTTTTTCCTAAGCGTCATTCGGCTTCCGTGTGTCCCCGCCTGGGGGCGTCTCTGTCCTGCTGTCACCGGCTGCTTGCAAGGACGGCACGCTCTGCCACCAGCCTGTGCACACCACTGGCTGCACCCCGGGCCCCGTCCACCCCGTCTCCCGGCCCACAGCCTGCCCCGCTGCCCTGAGCACAGGCGATGTCCCCGGGCGAGGCGACGAGGCCTCTCCGGCCCCCTTCCCCGGCCGGAGCAGCGAGGATCTCTGCCCCTCGGGGCCTCCCCGGCGCTAGCACCGCCCTGTGCCGCTGTCCCCGCCCTGTCTTCAGCTCCTGTACCTCAGGGCTGGGGGGCACACTCTGTGGGTCACACTGTCGTCACCCCGCCAGAAGAACTCCCCGGCCTTGCACACATTCGTCCCAGCGTCCCCGCCGCTTCCCGCAGCAGCTCTGGAGGCCTCTTTCCTGGGTGTCTTCTGTTGTGCTGTGTGGCTGCCTTAATGTCCTATATCGATTCAAAACGTTCCCCTTCCGTGGTCATCCGGCCTTGGAGAAGGGCCGGGAGTTGTTCAGTGTCCAGTGTCCGATGCAGAGAACAAGGCGGATGAGGACGCGGGTCGTTTTTACGGGCTGCCTGTCCAGAGGGTGGCGCTCGGCGGCAGCATGCATGGTGTCCTCGGTCACAGCCGGTGAAGACCCTCAGGAGAGAGGACCCTGCTCAGGACGCGGCAAGAACAATGGGTGAGTGTGTTCAAAGCCAGGGGAAGGAGTTTCGGGGGATCCGGGGCAGCGTCCTTTACCGTAATGATTGTTAAATTTAACACCCCCGTGTCTTCCGCTCAGCCCTTGCGCGCGATGCCATGGGTCTGGGGGTGCTGCCTGGCCGCCTCTGCGTGTTGTGTGTCAGGAGTGCGTCATCCGTGAACGGCATGCACCCGAGCGTTCACCCTCGAGGCTCTGCTGAGCGAGGAGGCGAGGGTCTCTGAGGGCGGAGTACGTGTGCACAGTCTCAGGGTTCCTGTGCCTTCCAGACCATCTAAAGATGAAACCTCAGCTGTGGTGCATGCACAATACAGAAAAGCTTTGAGAAGAGCCGAGGAGCTGCAGCTGAGTGCGAAGGGAGAAGCGTGTGTTTCTCTCACTCTGGAGCTGTGAGGGTGGGAAACGCACGGGGACAGGGCTGCCGGAGCCCAGGCAGGGTGACGCCGAGCGGGGTGACATGGAGCGGGGTGACGCCGAGCGGGGTCTGCAGGGGAGGAGTCGCCGCTCTGGGCTGCAGAGACTCCGGGACCTGGGGAAGGAGCAGCCTGGCCGAGGACGGGGTGAGCCCCAGCTCTCCTCCCCGGCCCAGAGCGGGCCAGGCAGCCAGGAAAGCTCTGAGGTGGCCTCCAGCCAGCGTGGGGCTGTGAACAGGCTCGTTTGGTAAAAGGAGATAGACACGGAGACAGCATGGGAACTGTGGATAAACCGAACTGTGTGCTGCGGCCGGAGGTCGCTGAGGCGTGGGGGGCCCCGGGCAGCGGTCAGTCTCCATGGGCCACAACCCCTGGGCCCTGGGGCTGAGATGTCCCAGATCGCCAGGTCCAAACCTTTGGCTGGGGGCCCTACAGGAAGACTTGAGCTGTCGCTGCTGCTGAACCCCAGGGGGCTCGGAGCGAACAGCCCAAGGGGCTAGAGACCCCAACAGACCAAGCCCAGATGGGGTGAGCAGGGCTTTGCCCCGACACGTGTGGGCTGAGTGTGGGCCCGAAGATGGGTGTCCATGGCCTAACCCCTGGGGGCGTGACCGTCCTGGGACTACGGGTCTAGGCAGAGATAACTCAGAAGGGACAGCCGCGTCCTCCTAAGGGAAGGGGAGTCCGGCCCCAGGGAGGAGCCATGAGGTCTGAAGCAGGGACGGGAGCCCAGGACGGCTGGGCAGAGGAGGAGGCTGCCCCAGGGAGGCAACACCCCACGGTGAGTTCCTGCTCGGTCCAGGTAGGGTGCGCACCGGCTCAAGGGCAGGGGCGGGCAGGGCCAGGAGTGGTGGCCCGTGGCTGTGATTCATCGCGTATTGACTGAAGCTGCAGAGCCCAGTGCTGAGGAGTGCAGCCAGTGGAGACCGGTTTTGGGGCAGCCCCTTGCCGGACGTGCCCGCCCCCTGCCACAGTGACAGCCGTAGTGTGGTGATTCCGTTTTGCATCGCTTTGGTTGCCTTCTTCCTCCTGAGGAGCGTATTTCCAGGGTGTTTGTGTAATGGGAGACATGAATTAGAACAGAAGAAGCTGTGTAGCTTTATAGGAAGCTATGCCCAGTCACATCAGCGAGTCCAGGCAGCACCCTAGGGGGATGTGGCCGCCCTGGAGTCTGTTTGCAGGCCCAGCGCCAGGGACCCCGCACAGCCACTCCGTCCCCCACACAGAGCTCGTACGTGGATGCCTTTTCCTAACCGGTGACTGCAATTTTGTTTTCTGCTTGCTACAGAGGGCTCCCGAATGCGGCTGTGGCCTCTAGAAGGCCAGACCCTGCCTTCAAAGGCTCCTTCCCTGGGAGCAGCCGGAGCCTGGGGGAAACGAGGCTGGCCGTCGGAGGCCGGGCTGGCCACTGCAGCAGCTGCAAAGTGACCTGCGGCGTCTGCTGAAACTTCCGGGGGGCTGCAGCCCCGCCACGCCCGTGCAGGCCTCTCCTGACGCCCCAACGTCCCTCCGCTGTGCCCGGGCTTCTCCCGGCCTCCTCTTCAGACTGGCGCCCTGGGAGGGGACGGCCGCCCTCAGAGTGCACCCCTGAGGTGGCTCTGGTCACCAGGACCTCACGGACCCTGCGGGGTCTCTGGACGCTCGCGATGCGGCCGGCGTAGGTCGAGATGCACTGAAAGCAAAACACATGGCTGAATTTTGAAGACATAGTAAAAAAAAGTACACTATCCGCGACGCGGTGTTGAAACGACAGTGTTCGTGTCATTCCCAGCCAGCGCAGGAGACCTGTGGGGGCCGAGTGTCTATGCAGGGCGCCCGGGGGTGGCGGCGGCCCTGACGTGAGTGGCGAAGGTGACCTGTGTGGCTCTGCTGGGCCGGGGCTCCGCCCTGTCTGTGGTGGCATCCCCACGGGCCCAGGCACCAGGAGCGGGGGCCCCAGGAGCCTCCGCGAGCCTCGACGCAAACGCGCAAACAGCCCCATGTGTCCCCCATCTGCACGTCGGCTTTGAGTCACTCTGGTTTAAAAAAACCCACGGGGGCTGCGGCCTGCTAATAGTACCTTAGGACGGAGATCGTTTCAGTTAATGCAGTCACTTCGGAAAAAATGAGCAGCAGGAGGCGGGAGGCCTGGGGCTGGACCCCAGGCGTGGCTGCCGGCAGGCCGCTGCAGACAGCCCTTGTCATCGCCAGCCACCATTTGCAGGACGTTATGTCAGGCGCGTCGCATTGCTGATCGTGTGCAACTGGTTTGCATCTTGTTAAAATCCAATCCTGGTTTGGTTACTTTCTGCAAAGCCTTGATGAAGACAGGCCACGTCTGTTTCCTGTCAGTGCTGTCTCTCGATGAAATGTGTGCCTTCTGCGCGGAGCTGAACTTCCCCTCCTAGCATCTGGGGGGCTGACACGCCAGGGAGCTGGTGGCCGGCCTGCGGAGCCGAGTGACCCGCCCGCCCCGGGAGGGCCTCGCCTCGGTCCCAGCTCTGCGCTCCTTTGAAGAGCCCAGCTGAGTCAGAGCCGAGAAAGTTGGCGTCAGCCTGGTCTGAGGGGCCGTCACTCCCCGCTCCAGTCAGTGCGTGGCTTTGTGAGGGTTCAAGGCGGAAGCCCCTGATCACGGAGGAAAGGCTGGGGGGAGATTAGTGTGGCCACGCTCACCCCTCAGGGCAGTCCTCCACCTCCCGTCCCTTCCCTTTGTGAGTCTCTAGGAAGGACACAAACTTCCCCTCCGAGCTGCTCTCCTGATGACCCCGAGGAAGCTCCAGCGCCCTGGAAGCGCCCACGGGTGGGGCTCCTTTGGGCAAAGTCAGGAGCACCCCCGCAAGGAATCTCCGATTCGTGGAGCAGGGAGTCAAGGCTGACACCCTGCAGACCACGCAGAGATGGGGCCACGGATGGGGCTGGTCCAACCCGGCGGCTCCCCACAGCTATGGGAGGCGCCCACGCCTCAGCGCTCTGGGCGGAAGGCCTCATCATGCCAGACCATCGCGCGTTTCTTTTATGTCTGTGCCTCCGTCCTGCCCAGTGCCACACAGCCAAGGCCGTCACCAGGTCCCGGGACTCGTGTGTGGACCAGTGCCGTTCATTCAGACCTTCCTGGTTCTGAGACTTCCAAGGAATGCTTGTCCCTGCCTGTGACAGCCTGAGCGGGCGTCACCGTTGTCTTCGTTCCCTCCCAGCCAGCAGATTTCTTTCCTTCTTTCTTTCTTTCTTTTTTCTTTTCACTGATCGAGGGATTGGAACAGACGTTAGAGCAGTCACTCTCGTGATCACCTGGTCTTGGTGTGACGCACGTGCCACACACCATCTGCGGCGCCCCAGGGATCCGGAGCCCTGGGCCCACACCCACATGAGCAGCCACCCAGGGTCTGGAGGATGACGAGGAGGCTGAGGGCTGGGGCCCAGGTCTGGATCCTCCCGTGTGAGCCGAGCTAGGACCAGCGTCATGGGGCGTCCTGGGCCCCCAAAGACAGCAAGGCTTCTGTAGCCAGCCAAGGCAGGCCAGGGTTCCCGTGTCCCGGTGCAGCACCCGCAGACCGATGAGATGGTGCCGACCACGTCTGGGTGGCAGCAGCACGCGGACGGGGCCCCTGGTTCCCAGCAGAGCTGTGTGTCCTCCCACCCCGCAAACCATCCCAGCTCACAGCGCAGCATGGGTCTCAGGCTGACCCACCGAACGTCTTCGGGAGTTTCCTCGCTGGGCACCCTGGGAAGCCCCATGGTGGTTCCCAGCCTCAGTTTCCCTAAGGATAGATGGGGCCACAGACCCTACCCCTTAGGGACCTGAAGAGATGGCGTCTGAAGAGCTGGGCACCCGGTCTAGGTGGGACATGTGATCATGGTGACTTGTGCCAGGTTCTCTGCCCACGCCCTCTTCCAGGGCTGCTACCCGGCAGAGCCAGCGTCTGGCCCAGGCTCCACGCTGCCCGCTGCTGGCTGGGCCAGCCTGAGTGTGTCCCTGGATGACCGGGGACCCCTGCACGCTGGGGCCCTGGGCCCAGAAAGGATCGAAGGGCGCAGACTCCTCTTCCATGCACCCCACCTCGTTCTGCAACTCCTCCACATCAAAGCTGTGGTTGTTTCATTCCCAGATCAAAACAGTGCACGCACAGCTGCGAGTCCACACCCTGTCTCCCGTCACAGTCACGCTGGCCACCTGGTCCAGCCGCCCCGCTGTGGCCCGTGCCAGCTCTTTCTGTGCAGCCTCTGAGGTCACAGTGGGGAGGGTCTGCAGGCTCTAAGTGGAGGCAGCAGCAGGGGCTCAGGGGCTGGAGGAGGCTCCGTGGTCTCCCTCTTGAATTTTATAAACCACAGCAGGACATCCAGTCCCCTTGGCAGCAGGGGGCATGGCTGAGCAGACCCCACAGCCGGGGAGTGGCCTCCAGACTCTCCTCCATCCCCTTGCTGGCCCTAGACGTCTCCCGCCCCATCCCCGGGGGACGGTGTGGCGGTCACTGTAGAGCGCGGCTTCCACGCTGTGTCCTGGCACTCAGTCAGGCCGGCAGCCCACGGTGACACAGCAAGGCCCAGGGCACAGTGCCAAGGCGGGGGTGTCGGCCTCAGAGTCCACGCCACGGTGCCCTCTGCACAGCTCGGCCCTGGGGCACAGAGCCGCAGAGCTGCAGAGCAGGGACACCAGGTGCTCTGTGCCTTCCGGGTTGTTTAAAGTGAGCAAGTGTTAATTTCATAAACAGCAAACATTGTCCTCCCTGCTTAATAAAAGAAATATTTCCACACAGCCTGCAGGGCCTCCAAAGACATTCTTCCCGCTGTGACTTCGGCAGCCTTGTGGGTTCGCTTGTCTTTTTGAGACAGGGTTTCACCAGGTAGCCCAGGCTGGTCTCAAACTCACAGCCATCCTCCTGCCTCAGCCTCCGAAGTGCTGGGATTTACAAGCATGTGCCACCACGCCAGCTTCTGCCTCGAGGAGCTGGGCCCTCTCCCAGGTAGGCACAGCAGGGTCTCGGCCTTGTCCTGTGATCTCCAGGTCTCTGGGAAGCCAAGAGGCTCCCTGGCCAGGCACCCCACGCTGAATGTTGTTCCCCCAAAAGCCAAGTAGTAGTGGTGGCTGCTGGGACCCCGAACTGGGTCCATCTGGGAGTCGAGGTGCTGCCAAGCCGAGGTCGCACCTGCCGCCTGCCCCACCGGGCTGTCCTGCCAGTCCATACCGCACTGCTCCCGGCTGGGCGCTCAGAGAATCAGGAGCCCTGTCTGCCCGCCTCTGCCCGTGGTGTGGAGGGGACACCTTGACCAGCTCACCATGGCCATGGGTCACAGAGCCCCAGGCTTCCCCCCACTTCAGGCGCCAAGGTGCTGCTCTCTGAGTTTATCTTGCTGGAAAACCGTGAGCTTGAAAGTAATTGGAAATTGATTTTCCTTTCATTTTGAGGTCCTTGGATTTAAAAGGGTGTCACTGGGGGCCGAGATCACACCCCCACCAGCCCACTCTCAAGGACGGTGGCTGCGTCTCGGACGGCTGTGCTATGTGAGACGGCGTCCTTGCCAGCACTCGCCCTGCGGCTCCCAGCCTGCGGAACCTCACCCCACTGGCGGGAAGGAAGTGAGCGCAGAGAGGCTGACAACGCCCCGGGCCTGCACAGCTGGGCGGCCACTGCCCGCTGCCCGGTGCGGCTGCTCCTGAGGCCCTGTTAACAAGCTCGGCTGAACACGCGTCTCCTGAGGGCCACCCCCAGCCCTGGTTCAGCACCTCCTGGGGCGAGGGACCCCATGTGCCCTGTTGCCTTCTCCTGGTACGTGGCGTGCCCACCAGGCCAGCACTGCAGGGGCCACGGTGCTGAGGAAGCGCTGTTAGAGAACCCAGAGACACGGGTGACCAAGGCTCCGGAGCCAGCCTGGGCCGGCCACCGCCTGGGCCCCGGCACCCACCTCCGGAGCAAAGCCCAGGCCAGAGTGGCTGCAGTGGGGATGGAACCAGCCGTTGGCAGCTCCGGCCTCTGGGCTGTGGGTGACCAGGTCGGACCCGGCTCCTCACAGGGCAGAGCTCCCGCCACCCCCCTTGCAGGTCGCGAGCCCCTCCCCCGCCCAGGGGACTGAAAGGAGCCTGGAGCCACCATTTTCACCCCATGGCCAGGCCCTGCCCAGCCCGACACTCCGCAGGGCGCTGGACACTACAGAGCGAAGAGGGAAAGGGCGGGTGGCCCCTTCCCAAGGCTCCTGCCCCAGGCACCACGCAGGCCTGGGCACGGCCACTCCGTGTCCACCTCGCGGTCCTGCCTGTCCCCCACGCTCCAGCTGCCAGAACTCAATGTCCCTGGGGGCCGGTGGCCCCACTGTCCCACAGCGGACGCTGCTGTCCTGCAGGGAGGCCCAAGGGTGGCAGCGTCTCTGCTGACGCCGGGCGCAGCCGCAGCCTCCATGCAGCCCTTCGCGTCTGCGGCCTGGGCTTGGCCAAGCATGAAGGGGTTTTCCTGGCTGTCCTCCGGCTCGGGCTGCTCCTCTCCTCCGCCCTGTGGCTTGAGTGCTTCCCGACGGCCTTCTGCGCTGGCCCTCA
The DNA here is from genome assembly GCA_004363535.1 of Dasyprocta punctata. NCBI lineage: Eukaryota > Metazoa > Chordata > Mammalia > Rodentia > Dasyproctidae > Dasyprocta > Dasyprocta punctata. The sequence goes on along the minus strand of RJWM01007473.1, from coordinate 65,244 downwards.
GCTGAGGTTCAGGGACGGACACTGAGCTCCAAGCCTGAACCCAATTTGGGTCTCAAAGGTAGGCTTTGCCCTAAACCAAACAAACCCCAAGACCCCTCCTTCTGGGAGACCCACAGTGCTGGCCACGGCGGGGCACCTCTGTCACCTCCAACCACGCTGTCCAAGACCACCCCAGGGCTCCCTCTGCTGCCCAGCATCCCCAGGACCGGGGCCTCCCTCGCCCTGAGCTGGCCACCTGGGCCCCCCACCCCAGACCCTCAGAGAGGCACTGTCCGCCGGGTGGCAGATGCCCCTAAGCCTGGGAGCACAGCTGGTAGTTCCCGCTCGGACCCAGAGACCCTGGAGTCCGCTCGCTCTGAGAAGCCAGGGCCCAGGCCCACACCCCTAAACCGCCACGGGAGGCACCGCCAGTTGCAGCCTCGGCCTCAGGGACAGCGTCTGTGGGGAGCCCCACCCCTCTCTGTGGCAGCGCTGGAGCTCCTAGAGAGGCTGTGCCCTGCCAGCGGGGGGGCGAGATCCCCTGGGGGCCTGGCCAGCAGGCATTCAGGGACACCCACCCAGAGGCTGCGGAAGGCGCTGACACGTGGGCCTCGGCAGCTGGAGGACCCCTGCAACCCTCAGAGGGCCTCGGCAACAGGGCAGGAGGACCCCCCCCGCCGGGCAGGCACACACATGCACACACGTGTGCACACAGACACTCACGCTCACGCGTGCTGAGCACTGCAGACGGGAGGAGGAGGAGAGATGAGCAAAAGCGCCCTCTCGGGGTTCCCCGGAGCAGAGGATGAGGTGGAGAACCCGCCGGGACGTAGACCCCTGAAGCCTCAGACAGCTGTTTCCTGGGTTCCTCTATCCCAGACTTACATCCGGACCACAGCCCCGACCCCTGCCTGTGACGCCGCCGTGCCCTGGGAGACACAGCGGCTCCTCGCCCGTACCCACAGCTCCTGAAGGAGCTGGGGAGATTCGTTCCCAGGACTGCACTTCAGGTCAGGCCCAGGCAGCCTGACCCCCGGTGCTCCCTGCGTGGCCTTCAGCCTCTGGGCCCCAGGACCTCGATGTCTGCGCTTGGCCGGTCTGGGCCTCGTCTCCCTGACAAGGGTGCCCTGCTCCTTCTCAGGACTCCTGGGAGCGCTTGGCGCTCCACGTCCACGCTGTCTGCGGGACGAGGCTTCCCAGTGGCCACGCGCACTGCCAGAGTGGAGAGGCTCCACAGGGCCCTGCAGCCCGGCCTCCTGCCCCACCCGTGTCCCCGCCTCCACGGCCGGAGGATGTTTTGGGCCCTCGATTCCCAAGCTGTCCTGCAGGGAGATGCGTGTCCTGAGGTCAGCGCCACCTGGACCGAGGTCGCCCCCGCTCTGACACAGGCCCAGGTCTGACTCAGCACTGCGTCCTCCCGGGGCCGGGACACGACAGGTTCGTAGTGTCCAGCAGCACAGGGAGGAGAAAGCACAGCCAGGCGCACTCTTCAGGGCAGCCCGTGTGCGCACCGGCCGGGGTGCGGGCGGCGGGGTCAGCTTTGCGGAGCACCAAGCCCTCGCCATGCCCGGCCCCCCTCCCTCAGGGAGCGGCTCAGAGGGGAGAACCTTCCAGAACCCTCCCTGCCGGAGAAGGGAGCCCCTAGCCCAAGGTCCCCAGTGCAGAGCCAGGCGAACCGTGACCCGGGCCCGGCAGGAGGCTGCCCACCCATCCCGGGCAGGACCAGCTGTGTCTGAGGGGAGGGGCCGGGAAGATGTGGGACAAGTGGGGCATTGTCCACCCTCCGACCAGACTCCCAGGAGCTGCTGGGCGGGAGCAGCGAGGCAGAGCTCCCGAAATAGCCCAGGGCGCGGCGAGCAGGAGTGGGGCTGGGAGCTGACCTCACACCACAAGCATCCTGGGAAGCCCAGCTGCTGCGGCCGCACCTGTCCACCGAGTGCACGCTGCCCTCGGCTGGGATGGGCCAAGGACGCCTCGGCCACCCACATGCGGGGCCTGGGAGGGGCCTGCAGGACCTGGACCTCTGTGCCCTGCCCTGCCCTGACCGTCACGGGTTGTGGCCAGACTCACCCTCTTGGCAGGCCAGGGCCACTTGGTAAGTGAGGTGTGGGGCTGGGTGTGTGCAGCAACGCAGGCGCTCGCTGGGGTCCCTGCGCGGCCCCCGAGAGCGGCGGAGCAGCTGTGCCCAGCCCTGTTCCCTGGAGTGGGGTTCTTTGCGCAGCCTGACACCGGGCTCGGGACAGAGTGCAAACCCTCCAGGAAGGGGCAGTGAGGGACAGCTTGGCGCGTGGCCCCCCGCTAACTCCGAGTCCCTGCACACGGGCCGCTCTCGCGCCACGTACACCCCACGAGAGGCTCACTCGGGACCCCGGGTCTCCGCCCCGCTGCCCCTGCTGCACAGCCCCCTGCAGCTCAGGGGAACTCACACCCCGAGTCCCCCCAACCCAGCCCAGGGGTAGAGTCGGCAGCGCAGGACAAGGAACCCAGAGAGGGAGGGAGGAGGGGAGCAGTGTCCCAGCCCCTCCCACTCCTGTGACTCCTGCAGCCCCGTCCGGGCCTGGGCCCTTTGCAGGGGCCATCGAGTGACAGCGCACAGGGCCCGGGGTCGCACAGCCCAGCCCGTCAGGCGGACAGGAAGTGCGGCTCTGCCCTGGCCTGTCCGGCTGAGCACCGACCGACGGAGACAGGGCGGGGAAGGAAGGACAGACACCTGGGGCCTGCAGACGCTTCCCAGGCACGGGTGACCGTGGGGCCACGTGCTCCAGGGAAGCCCCCTCTCCTGGACAAGCAGCAGCTGCGGAAACCGGGACAGCAGGAAGCTTGCGGGGAGGACGGTGTGGTGCTGGGGGTCGGGGTGACGAGGGCAGGTGAGGGAGCCGGGCCGGGCAGCCAGGGCTGTGACTCGGCCCTGCTTGCCGGGAGCCAGCTGCAGCAGTGAGGGCCAGGAAAGCAGCAGGCACAGGAGGGCAGAGACCGCGAGGACCTGGGCAGGACAGGAAGTGAACCGGCAGGGAAGTTGCCTGGTGCAGCTGAGCCCTGGGGTGGAGCAGCCCAGACCCGACCCCCAGTCCCCATGGCACCCACCCGGGGCTGGGACCCACGCCCCGGGACCTGAGCAGGGCTGCGGGTCTGGGCTGGGTTGGCCACGGCCGCTCGGTCTCCTAGGCTCAGCTGGACATCTCTGCGGAGCGCCTGGAGCTGGGTCGGCAGTGGCTGTCACAGGAACGGCGGTCCCTGCGCTGCCCTCCGCCCTCCCTGAACGCTGGCCCCGAGCCTGGGTGTCCTGGGCAGGGCCACACCAGTGGGACAAGGGGAAAGCAGAGCTGTCCTGGGTAGGGCTGCGAGCTGTGGGCTCCCAGACCCGGGGTGCAAGGGTCACAAGACGGGCTCCTGAGTGGGGCCGAGGAGGCCTGGGTGGGGGCGGACACCCTTGGAGCCAGAGTTTCCTGTGGAGAAAGCTTGGTGCTCCCCGGGAGAGGTGGGGGAGAAGGGGGCTGCCGCAGTGGACACTCAGTGGTGGCCGAGAAGTCTGAGATCAGGTGCCAGCGTGAGGAACCCAGGAGCTCTCCTCCGGGTCCTCAGCAGCAGGAAGGGGTGAGACACCCCGAGGGCCTCTCGTCCCAGGGCCCGGAAGCAGGCTGGGGTGGGGGGCACAGAGCAGGAGAGCCAGGCTGGAGGAGCGGGGTGGAAGGAGAGGCCACCGTGGCTGGCAGGAAGCTGCCGCCCACGCTCACCGTCAGAGGCACAAGGCCACGCGTGGCCAGGGCTGAGCAGCCTCCACTTCCCTGGGAGTCGGACACGGCCCCGAGGGAGCAGCCCGCCCAGGAGGGCCGGCCCGTGAGAGCAGCCGGCCGGCCGTGGCGTGCGAGGGCCTCCCGTGTGCAGATGTGTTCCTGCGGCGTAGACGAACAGTTTAAGAAATCAATAAAATGCTGGCGTACAGCGTGAGAAATGTGATAAAGCCTGTGTCATCGAGACAGGAATTGGATCAAAGGAGGCTGCCCTTCGAGTTCTGCAGCTGGATGGGGGAAAATTACAGTTTCATTTTTACCGAACTCCCAGGAGGGAGCTGGGGGTTGCAGGGACCTGACCACCACCGCCCACGCCTGCACACGGGTGCACACGATCACGCATGCTCCCCGGCTCACTCACACCCCACACAGGCAAACTCACGCTCAGATGCTCGCGTGGGCACCACGCCCTGCAGCCAACCGCACTGGACCCCAGCACCCGCTCTGAGGGCCGGGCCCCTCCCTGGTCCGGGCCCCTCCCTGGTCCTTGCTGCCCCTGGGGCCACAGTGTGACAGGGTCCAGCAGGTCCCGTGTAGGGCTCTGGCCGGGCCATGACCCAGGCTCCAGGCTGCACATGCAGCGGCCACTGGGGTGCACTCTGTGCAGCCCCCAGCAGGCCTGGACATGCTGGCCTGCCTGGTCCTCCTCCTGATCACACAGGTGACTCTGACAGCAGGGCCAGAGGTGACACCAAGGCCACCACCCTGCACTGTCCTCGGCGCTGCTCCCAGCAGCTGAGACACCCGTGCTCTGGCCGCCCCTCGGGAGCAGCTGTGCCAGCCCAGAATGTCACCGGGAGGAAGGATCCTCCCTGCCCCAGGGCCCCGAGGAGGAGGGGACGCTGCCAGCCCCAGACCTCCGATGCCAGCCCAGCGCCTGGAGAGGCCTCAAATTCCTGAGGGGTGACGCAGCGGCCTGGTTATCACAGGCTGTCATTGGGGGAAGACTGGCGGGCGGGCGGGAGGGGACTGCGCTCAGAGCCCAGCTCGAGTTGCAAGGATTTGTCTGGCGAGTCCACTGTCAGACACGCTCAAGGTCCCAGCCGGGCTCCCAGGAGGGGCCAAGGCCTCAGCAGAGGAAGTGCCTGGGCTCCCGGACACTGGGCGCTGTGGGGGGCTGGGGGCGGCTGTCTCAGCTGGCCAGGAGGTGGCAGTTTGCTCCCCAGGTCCGGCCAAGGTCCAGCAGCCCGGGTTCCCCAGCTGCCCTTAAGAAGCATCTCACAGGGCCCGCACGGAGGATCTGAGGGAGCATGCACCCCACGGCACTGCGGGCCTGGCCGGCTCGGCTGACTGCGCTACTCAACGCGTTAGAACGCAGAGCCAGACGTCCGCAGGGTGACCAGCAGAGAGGCTGTGGAAGACATGGCCAGGTGCTGCTGCTAGTGAAGTGGCCTCGCTGGCTCTCAGCCGCTGTGGGCTGATGACTCAGTTTCCCCAGTGCTCTTTTGCGGGTAGCGAGTGGCTGTTGGCTCACAGACAGGTGGTCATGGCTTTGGGGCGGCTGGAAGGCTTCTCCCTGGGGATTCCTCGGCAGCACCCCCACTCGGCTCCACCAGCCGCGTGGGCTGCCCTGACGGCAGTGGTGAGCCAGGGCGCTCTGCACGCTCCTCTCGGCCCCTTCCCCCGCCCCGGTTTCCTGGCGGACACGTGTCCAGCAGCACGTGCTGAGCTGGCACCCACATCTTCACATCCAGCGGTGACCTCGTCAGCACGGCATTGCTGGCGTTTGGTTTTTGCCAGCCGTGTGGCTGCGTGGCGGTCGTCGTCACCGGGCCGTGGTATTTCCTCCTGTCTGGCTCCCGGGGCCTGGCCTGCTTCCCATCTGTTCGCGCGCTGTTTTGTGGTTGATCAGCAGGGTCTTTGGCCTCTCCCAGACCCGAGTCCCGCGGTTCACGGACACTGTGAACATCTTCTGCCCTTTCAGCTCTGCAGTTTTTCTGTCCCTAACTCACTCAGCAAATCCTTGTCAGCCCTGCCCAGTGCTGAGGGGGAAGAAAGCAGGCATTCAGAGCAGCCCGCACCCCGGGAGCCCCACCACGCAGGAGGACCCGGCCCTGGCGGCTGGGGAGCGGCTGGGGAGCTGGCTGGGGACCTCATGCTGGGGTGGCTGGAGTAGAAGCGGCAGCCCCAGCAGGAAGACCGCAGCAGGGTGGCTGGGTGGCCGCGTGTGGGGCGGCAGAGCCCCAGCCCCACGGGGAGGAAGTGCTGGCCTTACCAGCTCCTGGGAGCAGGAGGTAAAAGAGCCCCAGCATGTGTCTCTGCGCCCCTCCAGCATCAGGTGGCCGCCAGGGCAGGGCCTCAGGCCGGGCTCTGTACACGGTTGGGGTGGGATGGGGCCTCCCCTGCCCTGACCCAGCCACCACGTGGGATGGTGCCACAGGAAAGGTGAGAGAAGCCGTGGCGAGGGTGAGCTGAGGCCCGTGAGCCTGGGAGAGCCCGCCCAGCCCTCGCTGGGAAAGGGGCGAGGCAGGAAGGGGCCCTCCCCAGCCTCCAGTGGACGTGTGCAGCCCAGGCCCCCTCCAGTGGGCATGGCCTGGGCGCCCTGTGGGATTCACTGAACTGCAGCACAGGGATCTGGGGCAGGAGGGGTCACCTGCCCGGCAGTGCCCCCTGCACACGCAGCCGGGTACCCAGACACCTGTTCCTGGAGACAAGAATGCAAACCTCCCCACCTGGGTGGCCTGAGCCTGGAGCCAGAATCTGCAAGAACTGATGCTGGTTGGGGGCCGAGGGCCAGGCAGAAACTTCAAGGTGAAGCCAGGAATTGTTTGGGGTGCCCAGCACCCCATCTAGCACTCTGCTGCCTGCCCCACAGGACTGACACAACGGCCTGCACCTCACCGTCCAGGCCATCTGGGTGCTGCACTTGGGGTTCAGCAGGCACTGGTGGCTGTAGGGGTGCAGAAACTGCAAGGTGCAAGGCCGGCACCCTCTGGGGTGGCTCAGACCCCTGTGTGCTGGGAGGGCCAGGATCAGGGGCTCCCCAGGCAGATATCCAGAGGTTAGGCCTGAAACCCGGCCCATGACTTTTCCCGCGCCCCTGACAGCAGGATTCCTCCTCCACCCAGCAAGCCCAGAGGCCCTGCAGCCCCTGGGCACCAGCAGCTGCAGGGGGCAGCTTGCTAAGGGCAGGTAGACGGACAGACGGACAGTGGAGCAAGAGAACAATGCGTTTCTCCTCTGAAAGGTGAGGAGGAGGCCAGGCAGCAGGGGCTCTGGGCCCAAGGACAGGCAGAGGGACTCTCGTGGAGGGGTGCAGGCAGGAGCCTTGGAGATGGAAGGAGCCCCAGCTCTGTCTACCTCCTGGCCACGCTCCAGGGAGGCAGCAGAGCCCCAGGGCTGGTCCTTGGCAGGCGGGGCCTCCAAGCCACAGGGACCTGCACTGGAAAGCATCTACACCACCACAGCTGGTGCTGGGCATGGGGGACCCCGAGGATGGAGCATCGTGGGGGCGTCGTCTCCTTGCACCTAAGCCATGTCCAGAAAAGCCCTTCTGGTCACACTGACATTGCGAGGACTCCGCGAGCGAAATGTAATAAAACTGAAGATACACGTAGGAGCGTGAGAAACCTTGCAATGCCACACCTCGGCCTCTGCGGTGCGGCTTCCTGCCCACACCTGCGCACCGTTCAGGTGAGTCACGTCGCAGGCCGCAGCGCCAGCTCAAGAAATCCCGAAATTCTACTTGGCATAAATGAAGTCACCACCTGGAGACTTTGTTTCTTGCTTCTTTCCTACGTGTTGTATTTTTATCACAAAAGTCAGGATGCGGCCACCTCCGAGGATGTCGGGACGGGCAGGAGGGGCTTTGGGAGCTGTCGCCCTGTGACTTTCTGTTGGGACGCACAGTGGTGTCGTTTTACTATGCATCTTACAGCTCATATTTAAAGCATACTTAGAAACATTCCTTCCAAAAATAGAAATTGTGGAAATACATTCTTGGTGATAGAGTTAAACATTTTTTTTTAAAGAGCAAACAGTGTCTTCGATGTTTGTTCAAAAGAGCCGGGGGTGGTTTCCGGGTCGGAGATGCCCCGGTCCTCCGCGGCAGGGTGGCGTCTCCTCTCTTCCCGCGCCCATCGTGTTGGACTCCTCTGCTCCTCCAGGGCTGCACGCACAGGCTCTTAGCAAACTCGGGGCGCTGCCCCTGAGACACAGAGGACAGGGTCGAGGTTCCATCACCTGGGGCACAGCACAGACCCCACCGGGACCCACGCACCAGCTCGCAGATGGAGCGCTGGCTCTGCGGTGGCGCCAGACCCGCCCGAGTCCATCACAGAGCAGGAAGACAGGGCAGGAGCGGCTCCGCCCTAGGCTTGCTGCCTGCTGGAGCTGGAGTGTGGATCTCCTGCCCTGGGGCTGGAGTCCCGCCATCCATTCCCGGTCACGGGCCTTGGTGTCCAGACTGAACCCCACTGTGACCATCCTGGTCTCCAGGACCCTGGGGCCCAGCCCACAGTTCACGCCCACTCTGTGGGCTGCAGGCTGTGCTGGTGTGGATTTTCCAGGGCAGCAGCTCCAAGAGCAGGTAGAGAGTCCGTCCATGCACGTCCGCACAGTGGCCTCGGAGTCACAGGCTCCGTATAACTCAGCCTCCTGTAGATAGACTCGTCCCCCAAAACTTCACTTGTGTTGATCACATACAGAAGCTTTTCTTGTTATAGTTCCTTAAAAATCCAGTCTAACACCCACCCGCATGGCGTTTGTGTTGTACTAGGTAGGACAACTCCTCGAAGGTGAGAGACAATATGGGGGAGGATGGCATGGGTTCTATGCAAAACAAGGAGAGCCTTTTCGGATTAGCACCTTGAGCATCAGGGGGTTTGGGTATCTGTGAGGAGAGGAGTTTTAAACCAACTCCCTGGGAGACAGAGGGACGGCTGTGTCACATTTACAGGTTTGTGATTTGTCCTGTTTCCCCCACAACCCCGAACAGTGCAGCATGTATCGAACTAAAAACTCATATCCAGAACAGAGAAAGGGTTTTATAACCAGCGTAGGTGGCTCACATCTGCAGTCCCCACAGCTCAGGAGGCTGAGACAGGAAGGTGGCAGCAGCCCAGGAATTTGAAGCCAGCCTGGGAGACATAAGACCCTGGCTCAGAATAAAGGGCTGTTATGTCCTCCATAAAGCTGACATGCAGGTAAACGCTGCCTCCGAAGACTGCTCTGTCCTCAGCTCTCTGTCTGACGCACATGAAAATGAATCATGGCTCAAGATCAGTCCAATCCCCATAAAACCACCGCACGGTAAACCAATAAATACTAACTGCTACAAATCAACCAGAAAACAATAGACAGCTCGTTCTCAGAGCGGGCAATAGACTCGGAAAAGCATTCACAAAGGAAGTAAACGTAAGCCAAGGGACTGGACACCATCGGTGCTATTTTCAAGGACCAAGCCATCGGGGCTCCTGACCACTGCTGGGCAAGGCCAGTGTGAACTGATGCCGCTGACTTAGAAAGCTGCAGGCAGCATCTTCTGACGTTGAAGCCCCATCTCCTGAGGGACCCGCACAGGCTGGCCGAGACGCGCACCTGGGCACAGAGCCCTGCGCTGTACCCCAAGGCCCATTGCAAGAGAGCAGAGAGACCTTCAGGCAATTAAGCATGGGTACAACGGATGCAGCACAGAAGGAGAATGAGCTTCTGCCCACCACAGTCTGGGTGAATCTCACAAACGAACTCGAGCAAAAGAATCCAGGCCCACGGTGCACGATTTCTTTCACCCAAAGGATGACATCAGACGAAGCCTCTTACAGGAACGGGGTACGCACAGCAGAGGTGCCTGGTGGGGTTCGCGTGTGATTTCTGTGTGTAAATGTGCCTTCACTGAAGAGGCTGCTGGGAAAACACACCCAGGAAAGCACAAGTTGGCTTCGAAGTCAGGAGACACCGCACAGATAGGATCCCGATATCGATCGCCGGGCCCTCGCCAGTTGCTTAGAGAGAAGCCCATGGATGTGCTGCCCTGGCTTCAAAGTGCATGGTTTATGTCCCCATAAAGCCGGCAGACAGAGTAAACTCTGTCCTCCAGAGATGACTCCGTCTTTGGCTCTTGGCTTGGTGCATGTGAAGATGAATCATGGCTCAAGATCAGTCCGATTCCTATAAAACCGCCGTGTGGTCACCCACCGCCCCTCCCCCGCAGCCACGCGCCCGCCCAGCTGGCCGGGACCTCCCACCTCCGCTCCCAAGGGGACACTGCCAGGGAGGCTGAGGCGGCACCGTGAAGGCAGGCAGTGGGCACAGAGCCAGCGCCCTCGGGCCTGACGTCCTCACAGCCCCTCGGCACCTCCCGGCACTGCCCTCACCAGGGCGGGCGTCCAGGCCATGCTGCGGCTCGTCCTGGGGTTCAGCCAGCCTCCGCCCCACCCAGGTGTGCTGGATACTGTCCCTGATCCCTTCTCGTGGTGGGTCCCCACCCCACGGGAACAGTGTCCGCGCTGTCCTCCCCCAGCCCCAGGCCCCACGCCCTGGGCTCTGTCCTCCCGGTGCACCACGCTCCCTGCTGTGGGCTTCCGGGCCGCCGCGAGGCGACGTGGCCGGGGGTGGGGGCCAGGACAGTGTCTGAGGAAGGAGCACTGGGAACATCCGTGTCCCAGGGACGAGCCCCGCACAGCTGTGCTGAAGGGTCGGGAGGAGGCCCCGCCCCCTGCGCCCTGGAGATTGTCCCGAGCACTGTTCTCCTTCTCGGTCTTTCTTCTCCTTTCATCACTGCTCTCATCCCCGAAGCCAACTGTGCATCCCCCAGGACAGGGACCCTCGGCCACAGATGGCGGAGGCCACCTCGTCGCACTCACGGGACACCGCGCCAGCGCAGGACTGAAGCGTGCACGAGTGAGCGGAGGCCCCGCACGGCCCTGGCTCGCTCGCCTGGTCACCCCAGGCTGGTCGTGTCCTCCTGCTGCCCAGGCCCCGGGAAGCATGTCCTGGGCGGCAGCGCCCGGCCTCGCCCCCGGAGGCCGCCATCGCCGTGGTCACGGCAGAGCTCTGGGTCCTCCAGGCTCACAGCAGCCCCTGCACCCTGGGCGTGGCCCCAGGGTGGTGCAGCCCTCTGCAGTGATGGAGCCCCCAGGGTCCCAGCACCCAGCTCCCCGCAGCCCAGGGCCAGTGCCATGCGGAGGTTGCCGGTCCCTGGAGTCCCCAGTGCCCACCGCGGATGGAGCCCACAGTGCCTCCCCCGAGCAGGAAGCCCGTGCTCCCCTGCGCTCCAGCACGGAGGCAGGCGACACTGTGCCCCGGGGACCTGGGTCTTCCCTCATCGTCAGCCGCTGCTGTGCTAGGAATGCCACAAAGGCTCGAGGTGGGCGTCCCGGGACCACCGCCCCTGCAGCCTGCTGGGCTCCCGCCGTCAGCCGTCCCCGCTTCTCCCCTCCCCGGGCGATGAGGGAGGACACACAAGGATGTGAACGAGAAGTGGGTCCTCCCCAGCACCTGCCCTGCAAGCCTGTGACGCAGGGTTTCCCACCGCTCTCCTGCTGGACTCCTGTCTTCAGCACTCAGCGGCTTGGTCCCAAATCACGGAGCCACGCTTTTGCATAAATCTGCACCACAAACACAAACACGCACACATGTGATGGCTATAACGGTGACACGCGCTGGGACGGTCACCCCGTCACACTCAGGCAGCGCCTGCTGAGGCCACAGGTAACCGTCCGCACCGTCACAACACGGCATTAGAATGTTCTGGTCTCGTCCCGCCTGAGGACCCTGACGCACGGAGCCCCACAGGGTCCAGTTCCTGAGCCTCACAGCCCGTGAAACCGTGAGTCATGAATCTCCAGGGCTCCCTGGTGGACCCAGCCGTCTGAGTCACCTCCAGTGCTGAGTCATGCTGTCCCAACCCCAGGATCCCAGGGCTCGTCCAGGGCCTGCAGCCTGGAGCAGCTGTAGCCCAAGTTGGCTGTGGGCCTTCAGGGAGGCTGTGGGGGAGGGCCGGGAGCCTGGGGAGGCCTTGGGCTTATCTGGGCTCCTCTCCAGCCACCGGGGCCCTGGGCCCTGTGTCCACGGTGAATATACAGGAGGAGCCTCTGTTGAGCAGGCACACGGGTGTCCAGGCCAGGGAAGCGTCTGGGCTGGGGACGAGTCTGGGGTTGGGGGCCACCCTCACAGGCTCTGCCTGTGTGCCCCAGGCCCCTCCTTACAGGGCTGCGTCCCCTCTCAGCCCATGGGCAGGGCCCCCAGCATCCTCCCAGGGAGAGCTTGGCCAGCAGCCAGACCTTCGGATGTCCCCACAATTGGAGCCCTACCCTGAGGCTGGGGCCCCGCCGTGGAGCCTGGACAGGGGAGCCAGACCTGGAGACGTCCCACAGGTAGCACCCTCACCCAGGACCTGCCCAGAATGACCCTGCACTCTTGAGGACGCCAGCCTCCTCGGCACGCATGCAGGGAAACTGAGGCTCCCAGAGGGCGCCCACCTACCCAGAGCACCTGACGGGGCATCAGTGTGGTCACTTGGCATGCAGTGTACCATCAGCCGCCCAGCCAGCCCTGAGCACAGGGCCCAGGAGGGTGCACAGCAGGGCGAGGCAGAACCTCGGGGCCCTGTCCCTATCACCAGGGGTCAACCCTGGGCTCCGTCCTCGGGGTGACCCGCACAGGGACACACAGCGCTGGCATCCAGGCAGGACCGGGCAGGGATGTGACAGAGAGAGCAAGGGCAGGCTGCATGGGGGGTGACCGAGGGACTGGGGAGGGGATGGGGGACCCCGGGCCCCCTCCTTGGCTTCTGGTGGAAGCAGCTAGCTGGTGGCAACGGTGCCAGCCAGGGACGGAAAGCCTGGGTCGGGATTGCATGGTACGCCAGGGCCCCGCGGGTATCGGAGGTCGGGAGCAGCAGGCGTGTGAAGGGGAGGGTCCTCTGCGTCAGGCTGGCCCACGTGATGGGGGGGTGGGCTGCAGGAGGGTGCACCCTGAGGAACCCGCCCCCCGGCCAGCCCGCAGGCCAGCACACCCGCAGGCAGAGTCTCCATGTGTCTGGATGGTGGGGCTGCTGAGGGGCCAGGGTCCCCGGTCCTGTGGAGCCCACAGCCATCTTCCCCAGGGACCTGTCAGAGCCCCACCCTGCTGGCTGCTTCCACAGTAAGGAGGGAGCCAGGGCCCTCGGTAGCGCGGCCAGTGGGGGGCTTGCTTTAGGAATAATGGAATTAGGGTTAAGGTAGAGTGGGAGTCACAGGGAGGAAGCCAGGTGGGAGAACCAGCTGGAGGAGCAGCGCGGCCCAGGGCGACAGGAGGGCGCACACTCTCGGGGGTCAGCAGAGCTGCTCAGTCCCTCCACAGTGGTCTTCACCTGGTCTTCCCACCCTGGAGGGCGATTCCAGCCCCCAGAAATGACGGCCTCTGGCAGACCCCCCACGTACGGGGTTACGGCGGAGGACGGTGGCTGGGGGCTGGCATCGCCCCGGGGGAGGAGGGCCTGGGGCTGGGGCTGTGGAAACGCGCGCTCTGGCGTCCTGTGGACCCCGGACGTGACAGCGGTGCCTCTCACCCTGGCGCCCGCCTCCGCCTCGAGGGGAAGGAGGTAGGCCGGCCGGGTAAATCCTCTGTCCACCTTCCCTGAATCGCTAACGCACCCGCCTCCAGAGCTCCAGGGCCGAGGATCCCGAGGGAAGGTCAAGCCCCGTTCTGCTTGGAGCCGTCTCTCCGGCATCCGCGAACCAAGGCAGGAGTCACAGGGTTTGGCAAAAGCCGCCTTTAAGCCCCTGTTTACCTCCAAAGAAAACACAAAACAGGCTTTTAATGAGTAACAGGGCCAGGCCCAGGAATCTGCCCTGCGTTCCTGTGGGGCCCCTGCCGTGTCATGGAGAACAGGCACCTGGTTCCGAGGAGGGGGGCCCTGTCGAGAGCTGCTGGGGGGCAGGCTGGGAGCCCCTGTGCCCTCCCAACTCCCTCGGGTCTGTGCTGTATGAACCGTGTGCTGCTGGGGGCAGCTCCCGGAGGCCTCAGCACAAGCCCACAGACTGGGGGGACACACGCCCAGAGACCTCCCAGGAACCTAGGTCGAGTCTCCTTTCAGTGTCCAGGAACAGCCTGAGCCCCAAGGGGCCTCCCAGAGGCTTCCATCTGGCCTTGGCCGCCCCAGGGGACACCTCGGAATCCCCAGGTCCTAGCTCGGGGTGCTCAACTGATCAGAGGCCACATGGCTGGGTGGTCACAAATACTCCCAAGGTGGCACCTACACAGACGAGACGAAGGTGTGTGACCTTTGCCCTTGTGGCCAGGTGCCCTTGAGCCCTGGGCCAGGCTGCCCCTGACAAGACAGGACCCCTTCACCCTGGCCGAAGTCAGGGCCTCAAGCCATGGATGGGTCCAGGGAACTCACCCCCGGCCTAGAGCCCCTCTGGTGGGCAGGCTTTGGGGTACCAAGGTGGGGGTCTTGCTTCTCCCCACGGACACAAGGTTTCTGACCCAAGCATCCCTGTGAGGATGACCAGCAGGGGGACAGCTTCCCAGGGGGCCCTGGCTTCCTCCCCGTGGTCACCTCCTCCTGCCCCAGGCTCCCCGACGAGACCCGGAAGCCAGGCAGGTGGCAGGGAGGGGACAGGTCCTGGGCCTCACCGGGAAGGTGAGCTGGCCAGCTCCTCGCCAATGACCTGTAGGGCACAGAGAGGCGGAGCGGGCCCCCAGCCGGGGTCCTCTAGGAGACCCTACTCTCGGGTGCCGTGCACTGTGGGGTGGGTGGCGCCCTGCCTGGTGCCCCTGACTGTGCCGCAGCCCGGACCTGGATCCGGTGCAGGAAGATGGCTCAGTACGCTGCATCCGCTGCATCTTCCCTACCTCTGCTGATTATTTTAAAAAACACAGGAAGCTGAATTACCAAAACAAGCCACAGAGAAAAAGATTAAAAGCCTCTGTGAATTTCCCCCAATAAGAGTTGAAGTATCTGAAATGATTCTAATTAAAAACAAAGTTTGCCAGGCGTGCTGGCACACGCCTGTCATCCCGGCACTCGGGAGGCTGGGGCAGGAGGACTGCAGTGAGTTCAAGGCCAGCCTGGGCTAAATAAGCGAGTTCAAGGCCAGCCTGGACTACATAGTGAGACTCCATCTCACAAAAAAAAAAAAAAAATGCTGAGCGATTTTTCTCGCTTTCAGTCACTGGCCTCCCTTCCCCGTCACTGCCTGACCCCCAGTGACAGCTGTCCCCCAACTGATTCTGAGAGCTACTGGGGTGGCCGCATGAACTGCAGTCCACCTCCACGGTCAGCGGCCCTGGGACACACAGGCTTCGGGGTGACACCCTGCCCCCCGGCCACTTCCTGCTCTACTTCCTGCTGACTTCAGAAGTTCTCTAGAAACCCTAAACCACAGGGTTTCAGGGTGACCACAGGACACGCGTGGACGAGAGACTTGGCGTCGAAGAGGTGAGACCCTCCTTCCAAACCTTATTCACCAGATCTGGGATCATAATTTCTGCTTCTTCCCCCAAAGTCAAAATGACCATGAAATGTTTCGGATTCATTCAGGGCATCGAGGCAGCCAGGACAGCATTACCAAGGACACTCAGGAAAGAGGACTCCAGATCAGAGGAGAGCAGGAAGTGCCATCCCCTGCCCCACCCCCTCCACCTCCCCACCTGTGGGGGACCAGCCGTTTGCCCCTGGGGTGGTCCACCAAGGGCGGAGGTGGGGAGGGAAGCCGAATACTGCTCCTTCAGCCGGGCACGGGAGGCCGAGCCAGGCCAGGTGTCCAGACAGGGTGGTCAGTGGGTGCTGGCGCTGCCTTGCCCAAGGCCGTCCAGCTGAGGCCTCAGCTCCACACCGTCCCAGGTGAAGTCCCCGGGGCCTGGAGTGTGGCTTGGTGGCAGAGGCCTGCATGGCATACACAGGGCCCTGAGTTCCATTCCCAGCACCAAGAATTTTTTAAAATTTTAAAAAGTATCATAGGAACATGGGGTACGGAAAATGACCTCAGTGTCCAGAAACCACATCCGGAAGGTTAGAGGTGACCAGGACCTCTCGGACATGGGGACATAGGTGGCCCAGCATGAGGGGCAGGCTCAGCTTCCCAGCCGGCATCCCCCACTCGGGAGCCTTGCTCAGATGTGGCAGCCCAGGCCCCAGCAAGTCTGTGGCACTGAGACCCCATCACCCGTGACACCGGACAGCTGCCTCCCAGGCCTGAGGAGAGAGGAGCCTGGAGGGCACAGGAGGGCTGTGGACCCCTGCCCCGCCCGAGGCCCCGGCCCTGCTTCCCATGCCTGGCTTCCCTTTGCTGGCCTCGGTTTCCCCATCTGAGAGTCGGAGGCCCTGAGATCAAAGGAGAGGGAAGGAACGAGGACGTGGGCTTAGGATGGCAGATGGCCCGACACGGTCCCCACCGCCACCCTGAGGGACCCGAAGCCGGGAGGTGGGGCCACGCCACCTGCCCCAACAGGACCAGCCTGGGACAGGACGGGACATCAAAGGCAGGCAGGAGCAGGGCTGCTTCTCCCCAGCGTCTGCCTGCTGGGCACCCAAGAGGGAGGGGTGTCCCCACCCATCAGGGACGCACGGGCCAGGACAGAGGCCACGCGGGAGGCCTGGGCTGCTGGTGTGTTTGAGGGCCACCCTCCTGGGCACATCTTCAGGGGGCAGCCGGGGAGCCGCGTGCCCTGCCCTCAGGCTGCCCACAGGCCCCAGCCCTGACTGTGCCCACCGTGCCCACACGGGACAGTCATGGGTCAGCTCCAGGAGCTCGGACCCTGGACAGCAAGTGCTCAACCACAGGCCACATCCTGGAGCAGGGGAGGAGATTCAAAGAGGCCCAGCGGGAGCAGGGGGCCGGGGACTGGCGGCTGACATCCGGGCTCATCCCTGGGATCACGCCTGGGCAGCCCCTGAGCATGCAGCGCCTGGGCTTGAGACGCCCTTTAAGGAGAGGAGGGCCCAAGCCAGAGCAGGCCCTGCCGCGTCGGGAGCAGAGCGCAGAGCGGAGGGCCCCAGGCGGGGACAGGTGGACACAGAAAGTGGGGAGGCCGGGCGGCGGGTTCTCCCGGAGCACCCCCCATGGGCCTCCAGAACCGAGAGACACAGACTCGGGCTGGGAGCCGCTGGCTCGGGGGCGACGGGCTACCGCAGCCCCAGAGACTCAGGGCGACCTGAGAGGACGACCCAGGACCCATCGGGCTAGCGGAGAGCGTGCACTTCTCGGGACAGGAGGCCCCGCCCAGCCCGAGGCGCCACACACGGGCACTTGGAGGCCAGGCCTGGGAATCCCCAGGGCTGAGCTGGGCATCCTGACTCGACGCCGACCACACAGACGCGCTCACACTTAGGGTTTAAATCCGGAGAGCTGCACGGGGACTGTCTCCACGCTGCTTGAATTTGCCATCGATCACTAGAAAGAGCCACATGAATTCTCCTTGAAAGAAAAAGGGTGTTGGGGTCTGCACCCTGAGAAGCTGAACCCCCATTCTTGGTAGCTCCGTGGAGCTGCCACCCGCACCCGCCAAAGCTCGCCCGGGGACGATTTCCAGCCCATCTGCAGCGTGGTGCGCCCCACCCCAGCCTGTCCGCCGATTATCCTGGGCACCTGGTGAAGGAGCCTAGAGACTCAGCAGCGCCCCTGCTCCTGCCCGGTCCCGGGCACCCATTTCGCTGGGCTCGGCCGCGGCACGGGACGCTGCGGCTGCCTCACTCTGCGCTCGGCCTGCGGAGGCCCAGCCAGGCCCCCCGGGCGCTGCGCTCCCTTCCACACACGCCAGCAGCACCTGCGCACCAGACGAGCATGCTGCGGGGCCTCGGCCTCGAGTTCCAACGGCTCAGCTGTCGGACCCACTACCTCAGTGGCCCTGGATGTGCCTGGCACCGGCGGGAGGGACGTCGTCCACGGTCAGCAGCAGTAACGGGAGCTGGACGACCTTGCATTTGCGCCCACCTGGTGTCCCCTGGGTCCCAGCCCTCACTGCCCAGCACCAAGCAGAGCCCAGACCCCTGAGGAGGCTGAGAAGGGCATGTGGGGCCCCGCAGAGGCACCAAGATCACTGCTGGGCGGAGCCTCCTGTGAAAGGCAAGATCCGCCCACAGACGCGGGTGATGCCCCAGGGCAGCGTGCCAGGCTGGGGCTCCGGACCAAGAGCAGCAGGAAGGAGGACCCCGCCCGAATACAAGGGGCTTGGGTGTGGCTGTGCACGCAGACCCTGGGGGACTCTGCCGTCGACGCGGCAGCGACCCTCATCTCTAGTGACCACTGTCACAAAACAGACAGAACCCCGCGGAGACCCGGCCCTTCTGGAAAAATCACAAACATGGACGGCACACTGAGCCGCCTAGGAAGCTCCAGCAGATCCCAGAAGCAGGGCATCGTGCAGAGAACTCTGTGCTCTTGAGCCCCAAACTGGAGATCACCGAAGGCACCAGAAATGAGAGCCACGTACCCCGGGGCTCCTTCCCCAGCGCGTCCAGGAGCGGGGTTCTGACTTACAGTCTGCGAGCGGAGATTGTAGGGGTCTGAAAATAAACAGTGAGTAAATAACATACAGAATGACGGCAAAAATAATAAAAGGGTACACCTACCACTGTTCTTACAAAAAGAGTAGACTTCAATGATAATGCTAAAAAAGTCAAAACAAAGTCAATTATAAATAAGTGTAAATTAGTGTGATGTGCATTCAATTCAGGAATTTTTAAAGACCCAACATACCAAAGGGAAGCAAAAGAAATACAATTTTTAATTTCCTAAGTGGAATTAATAATATTTTAAATGATAGAAAAAATTGTAAGATAGATCAAAAGCTAGAAATGCATAAAAGGAAACATGGAAAACTAATAGAAATAAGAAAATACAAAGTGAAAATAAGAGTAACTTAGAAGAAACCTAAGTAGCTAAGCAATTGAGTTCCTTCTTCAACCCTATGCAAATAAATGTGAAAACCTGGATGAAATGGATATTCTCCTAGGAAACATAATTTACCAAGACTAACTAGAGAGAGAGATCCAGAAAGAACAATTACCAGAGGAAAAACAGAGAAACTTGACAAGCAGCCAACTTCCCAAAGGGACCAGGCTCCGACAGGGTAACAAAGGAATTCAATCAAACCCTCAAAGAATGGATCATTCCAAACCCTTCCAGAATTCTTCTACGAGGTGAGCACAAGACTGACATCAAAATTCAACAAATATCGCACAAGATCCGCCTCTTCTAGGAAGCCCCATGCAGAGCTCCTGAGCAAAAACACCAGCAGATGTGTCCGAGCGCGGGAAAGTCTCCCCCTGCAGCGCCCTGGTCTCCTGCGCAGTTCCCAGCAGGTGCACGGGTGGAGGGCGGAGCCGACGACACTCAACCCTCACCCTCCTGAAAGGGAAAAGGGCTCGCAGACCGGAGACAGACGGAGAGCTCCCTGTGGGGTGTGGACGCCCACATGGCCCCAAACCGCACTGCTTAACCGGGGAACCCGCCCCCAGTCCCACAAGACCTGAGCAAAACCGGGCATGACGGCACAAGCCTGTGGTCCCTGCCACTTGGGAGGCTGAGGCAGGAGAATCCTTTGAGTCCAGGACTTTGAGGCCAGCCTGAGCAACATACTGTGATCTCCATCTCTTAAGGAAAAAAAGAACAGAGCAAGACAAGGAATGTATGTCAGCACTATTATTTCACTTCGTGACCAAGGGGCAAGTGGGTGGCACGAGGGAAAGACAGCCAGAGACCTCAGAGCACAAAGGGAAGAAGTCAGATCGATGCCGTTTCCAGTCCAGCGGCCGTCTGGTCCCATAACTGGGAAAGCGAGAGAAAATCAACTAAGCTGTACACCACAGCAGGGCACTGTGTGAAGACTGACTGCAAAAACCACACGGTGGAAACCACGGCTCCCGGAAACAGGAGGGAGAACAAGGCAGAGGGCGGACCGGACGCCCCCACGTGAGAAGGCAGTGAAACCCGTAAAATCCCGAGGAATAAAATTAAAAGAGACGTGAAAATTCTACGTGGAGAAACTTGCGAACTGCTTCTTCAAGACACGGATTCCGCAGGACAGAGAGGGCAGTCCCGCGGGTCCGACGCCGTGAAGACCCCCCCCCAGCTTGGGGCACAGCACTGCGAGTGCAGTAGAGATGCCCGAGAGACACTGACGGGTGACGGAAGAGCAGAAGTTTAACAACTTAGCAGGAAGCACCACTCGAGTGCAGCAGGGCCCCCGCCAGGACTCGGCCCCACGCCAGGCTGGCAGCCCCAATGCCAAGCCAAGTGCCCACAGAGACGTCTGGGCGCAGGGCATCTCGGAGATGGGAAAGGAAGTGTCCAGCAGGGATGGCGTGGGGACACCTGCAAGGCCAGAGAGGGACGGCGACAGCGCCCAGGGAGAGGGGAGCTGGGGGACAGCCCACACCTGCGCCCCGAAAGACCCTGAGCGAGAAGGCGGCTCAGGCGCATCTGCACCAGCCACACCTCTGAGTGACCGGCCTGCGCAGTGGCGGGGGACTCCACTGTGCCCCGGGGGCAGGAGCAGCTTCAGCTCTGCCTTCCAGAGCGCCAGGGCCCGAGGAGCAGAGCCTGGCAGACCCCAGGGTCCCCTCGGCTGAGCGCGAGGCAGCTGCACAGAGCCGGGCAGTTCAGCAAATTCCGACCGTCTGTGCCGCCACCCGCCACGGGTGACAGGAAGAGTGGCCCCGGTCGGGAGCCCAGAGCCCCTCAGCCACAGCCAGGGCCACTGGATGGAGGCCCAGGCTGAGACAGGGCAGCAGAGCCCCGTGTCTGTGCCGGCAGGCAGCTCTGGGGCCCGTGAGCCTGGGATGGCCTTGTCCCCTGGACCCACGGGGACCCCGCCCCAGACCCCACTGCCCACCAGCAGGAGAAATCTGCCCTCCGCACCCCCTCTGCACGGCAGGCCCCGAGTGGGCGGCCGCACTTAGGGTCCCACTCAGGTCAGCTCCCCGGTGAGGCGGGCCCTGCCCCAGTGCAAGGCAGGAAGGTGGCCCTGAGGGGCGAGTACCTGCCGGGCAGACTCAGGGCCATGGCACCCCAAGACCTGTCCCCGGACCCATCGGCACCCGGGACACCCGCCGCCCCTCCCTGCCGGGCTCAGGTGGGGCCAGGGAGTGGGCGGGACAGGACAGGGCCGAGGCCACGGAGGGACGGGTGGGGAGGCAGGAACAGGGCGGAACCGGCAGGGGGGGAGACCCCAGCAGCTGCGCTGGCCCGGGTGCTGCTGAACTCGGCAAGCCAGGCCCAGGCAGGGTTGGGCAGGTTTGGAGAACTGCAGCAGTGCCGAACCCACGCCCTGAGGCCCCACGTGGGGCTGGAGCAGGGCTGATGGGGAGGCCCGGCAGGGAGGGGAGGGTGCGGGGCCTGGCCGGAGGGGACACCCCAGCCTGCGCTCTGTGACTCTGGTCCGGCACAGCCGGGTCCATTGGAGGACACACGTCCTCCCCAAGTCCCAGGGTCCCCACAGCCAGACGCTGAGGCCGCCTCACCCCAGCGCCACCCAGCACAGCCGAGTTCACAGAGCGCTGCGCATTGGGTGGGGATAAGGGCCTGCAGCTCTCGACGGGGTGGGGCCGTGGGAGGGGCAGGGCCCTCGGGGTGGCTCTCAGGGCCGCGGGTGGTCACATGGCCACGCCCAGCGAGCGCCTGCAGGACCCACAGTGCCGACCTCAGACTTCAGGCCGAATCAAAGCCTTTGAGAGTGTAGGCAAAAATCCTGGTGATTTTTCTTTTCAAATAGTTGGGGCTTGGCAAGTGCCGCGCGGTGCCCTGCCAAGCCCTCCTTGCTCCTGTAATTTACAGGAGCAGAAGCACAAGAAGCAAAACCACCGCGCATTCCGAGGCGATGCGGCCGCTGCCGCACCCGCTGCCCAGTGCCCGGGACCGCCCGGCAGCCTCATGGGCCGGCTCCAGATCTGTCCGCGCCGATTCTCAGTTCACGTCCTCCCTGCCAGTGAGGGGGGTTCTGAAGGGAGTCGGCGCCAGTCCTGCCCCAGGGAGGTCTGCAGAGACCCAAGCCACTGGCCGGGAGTCATGCGGCCAGCAGACCCTACGGAGCCCCGCGGTGCCCGCGCTTGGGCCGTAGACATTCAGCACGCCGGGGCACACAGGGAGGGGCTGGGCACAGAGAGGCCTTGAGGGCCTGGGCTGACTCCGAGGGGGCTGGGGGGTGTGGGTGGGGGACGGAGGGGTCAGCAGAACCACAGACGGTGGACAGTGCTGGGCAGTGGGCCGTGAGCTGTCCGGGCCTGGGGGTGCCGAGTGGACAGAGGAGCCTGGTTGGGCTCTTCTGCGTGCAGGGCTGACCACCCTCCCCGGCTGCAAGGCCCCGGCCTGGGCACTTCCTGCAGCCTGCAGTGGGGGCCGGTCCGTTGTGGCGGGGCCAGGCTGCTGCGGACGGCACCACACCCCGTGGCGGCCACCGAGCCGCACGCCCACATGTGATGACAAGGCCGTCCGTCCTGTTCCCAGGGCCGGCAGCCAAGCGTCAGCAATCCCAGGCAGCGGTTCGCTCGGTTTCTGAGAGGCTCGTGGGGTGGGCGTCTGCTTCCGCTGCCCATGCTGCCCAGGAGCAGGGCCTGGACGCCAGGGCCGCAGGGCTCACAGACCGGGCGCGGCGGCCCCCGACCCTCAGCCAGTGCCAGCGCCCACATGCCAAACTCAGGCTTCCCAGGATGCCGCGGGGTGCCGTGCAGGTCGCTGGACCTCAGTGGCTGGGTGTGTCAGGACAGGACGGGGAGGGGGACACTCCGGACACTTTATAGGGTCACAAGCCCCTAGTATGGGAGCCTTCCTCCCGCGCAGGCTGGGATGTGCAGTCCACCAAAGTATGGCCACTCCCAGGAAACCCTGGGAAGGCCATGGCCAGCAGGCGCCCAGGCAGGGAGGCAGAGCCGACTGGGGTGGACAAGCTGCCCCAGGACTCTGCGCACCTCGGCACTGGGGCGCACACAGGCTGAGCACATCCGGGGCCAGAAGGAGCTAGAGGCGGCCCATGCCCCACGGATGCCCTCCCACAGAGGAGCCCGAAAACCGCTGGCCACGCCCAGCCGAGCTGCAGGCAGAGCAAGGCAGGGCAGCGCACAGGGTGGGGAGGGGCAGCCAGGCCTGCCCACAGCGAGCCGCCCAGCGTGGGCTGGAGAGTCGTTCCCAGGGGCCGGAAGGCTGGTGTGACCGCAGGGAACCCCGAGCGTTGCCCCACTCCGAGGCGCAGAGGGCCAAGTACAGGGAGAGACTCGCGGTCTTCTTCCCCCTAAAACTCCAGCCAGGAAGCCCACGGCAGGGAAGGGGTCAAAGCTTCCCTAACCCAACAAAGGCTTCTCCCAGAAACCTCCCGCCAAGCATGCTGAATGATAAAATTTCAAAACATTTCCTTTACGGTCAAGAGAAAAGACAGTGGTGGTCGTCGCCATCCCCAGTGCCTTTCCGCTGTGAGGCTAGAAATCCTAGTGAAGGCAATCATGTTATTCAAAAAGAAAGAAAGAAAGAAAGAAAGAAAGAAAGAAGAAAGGCATAAATATTGGGAGATAAAAAGATCAGGTTAGCATTGGCGTGGGCCTGTGACTATCCACCCAGCCACCAGAAAGCACCAACTGGAAAACTATTAGAACAAATTCGAAAATTTAGCAATGCTGTGAGTTGAAAAAGATTCAATAGTGAATAACCTTCCTGCCCACAGCAATGACCTATGAGCACACACTGTCAGAAACACTTCTTTTCACAGCTAAAATTTTTTCACAAACACTGAAAACAAACTAGGAAAATGTAGACCGGCCTGGATGATAAAAGCTGATAGACTCTACCATAAAGCAATAAAAAGCAAAGGGAGAGGTTTGCGATGCAGTCAGGCCTCATCCTGAGATCAGCGCTCTCAGCACACAGCTGCAGATTCAGGGTTACCCTCGCCCATTCTTTACAGGTCTGGACAGATCGAGTCCAACTTTGATATGGAGGGGAACGTTTAAAGAACAGCCAAGACAATTCGAAAAATAAGAAATGCATGGCGTACGGACAAAATGGTAAACTGACCGAAGCGAGAGGGTCTGGGAAAAGGTCCTGGGGGCGGAATGTGCATGGGGGACCCTCGGGGACCCGGGAGGGGAGCGTGGGGAGCACACATTCCAGGCAAAGAACCCGATCTTTGATCCACAAAGAGTTTCTCAAGAATCAGTACAAAAAAGACCAAAAATGAAAACAGCAGCAGAGGGCGTGAGCAGGGGCGTGCAGGAGCAGCCGGGAGCAGCGAGGAAATGTGTGACGCCGTCCCCTGTCGCTGTCAGCAGAGACAGGCCGGGACGCTCAGGCGGGGCCGGCTCATCCCTGGACGCCAGGGACCCTGACTGTCCACAGGCACAGTGGCCAGGCCTCTCCCCGGCTGCTCGCTGCGAGGGCAGCTCGGCCAAATCTGCCTCAAGTATGGGCACTCGCGCGGCCCAGCGGCTGCCTGCCGACGACCTCGCTGACGTGTGCGCACAGAGGAGCCCAGTGGGGTCTTCCTGGCGTTTGGTTAGAGACGAGGGTAACTTCACATGGAGCCGGGGTCTGATCAAGGGGCGCAGCTCCTTCGGAGTGTGGGACACTGAGAGACAGAGCCAGACCACCAGGCCTGGCCCGGGAACCTGGGATTCAGTTAGATTGGGGTTTTTTGGGTTTTGGTTTTTGGTTTTTGCAATTTGTTTGTTTGTTTGTTTTTTTAATTGGGAATCCAACTCAGGACCTTGCACTTGCCAGGCAGGTGGGGTTTCCGTTAGGAAAAAAAGAAAAAAAAAAAACTACCCAACAACGTGTCTAATCTACCCAATTTTTCCCGAAGTGGTCTTTCCCTCACCCCTGTTAAAAGGGTAAACTGAGGCACAGCAGACATCAGTTTATCTAAGCAAATCGCCACTGCTGAATTGGCCAGCTCCAAACCCACAGCGACTGAGGAACTCTGGCGAAGAAATGCAAGAGCTTCCCAGTCACAGGCCGCCACAGCAGCTAGACGAAGCTGGCCTACCTCCTGGGAGACTCCAAGTCACATAATCGTGCTCATTTCTTGGCTATTCTGATCAGTAAGCTTTACCTTCTGTTGGTCTTCAGTGTAGGGATTTTTCAGAACTAGCTCAAGTTTTGCTTATGTGTGCAAATTCAGCAGAGCCGAGGTGTGCTCTGCCGCCGCCTGGCTTTGTCTGCTCGGGGACTCCACAGGCCCAGTCTGTCTGCTCCATCCCTCCCTTGGGTCGTCTTCTCGAGAATGTGACCAAACAGCACAGCACCGGTCTTGGTCACCACCACCGGCACTGCCACTGGGACAAAGAGCCACGTAGATGCTATCGGGGTCACATGTGCACCGGTAAGAAGGGTCACGCGGCCGCCGCTCCGGGCGTCAGGTCACACGGCCACCGCTCCGCATGCCCGGGGCAGCTCTGTGATGCGAGCACGGCTGAGGCACGAGAAGGCGCCCCACGGGTGAGAGGAGAAGAGGACGAGAGCACTGGGGACCCGCGGGAGCAGAGGCTGCCGGGGTGGTGGTGAAGGCAGCACCTGCTCAGGGAGACTCCTGAGACGAGGGCATCCGTTTCTCACACATCACCATGGAGATGCCACGCGTCACTAAGGCCATGAGCTCCTCCAGACTAAGCTGCCAAGGCGGCCAGAACGTTTCTACTTTGTCTCTGCTTGGTTGGTTGTTTAGGACAGGGTCTCTTATGTAGTTTAGGCTAGCACTGAACTCACTATGTAGCCAGACTGGCCTGACTCTCAGTGATCCTCCTGCCTCAGCCTCCTCAGGGCAGGAATTACAGACATGTGCCACCATGCCCAGAGAACATATCTATTCTACAGTGGAATCGCATTGCTTAAGAATTCCAGATAGCACTCTATGAAAACAAAATAAAAGGATGGTTGAAATTCAAAGCAAGCTGTGGTCTCAGCGTCTGAGTCTGGTGGGCCCTGGAAAGGACTTCCAGCTCTGAGCGTCAGTACCTGTGAGGGTGGCATGGAGGCAGTGGCTGAGTCCGGGGTCAGGGGTGCTGGTGAGCTCCCCAGATCCAAGCGGCAGCAAGTGGGAAGGCTGTCCGCACACCATCTAGCCTCCTGCTCTTTCCGAGACGTGGACTCATTCGGCTTCGATGCGCAGGATTGGGAAAACAACAATTTTCATTTTTAGTGAAACTAGAAAAAGTCAGACTTCAACCCAGTTTGCAGAAAGATGAAACCTCAGAGAAAATGCATAGCAACCATACTTGGGAGAGAGTGAACGAACGCTTCCTGGTAGAATACAATCTTTTATATTCCTACAGGTACCAGACATAATCGCAGGATCTCCTCTTGTAGGGAATAGTTCACCAGTACCGACCGGAGTATATAAAAATGCAGCGAGAAAAGAAACTCGATGTTTGCCATCTTAGTCTGAGCTTTGGAGACATCCATGGGACTGCACTGACTCGGTATCAGTCAGCCTTAGCTTTCAGAAACCATTTGGTGATGAGAAAACCCAGATTAGATCTCCAAAACCTCCCTAGGCTAAGAAGCCCTATCGCATCCTGTCCTGGCCGGCTGGGGCCCGTCCGCAGGCTCCTTCCTGCACGGCTGACCCCGTCCACCGCACAGATAGGAAGGTTTAATGAGGGTTTCCCGGCTCCAGAGCCATCAGGTGAGGAGTGTTTACAAAAACATATCTTATCAAAGTGTTGTTAGAGACACGGTTTAAAATTTAAAAAGAGAGTTTTCTTAACTCTAAGAAGCAAGATTTGACTTACAGAATCAGCAGTATTCCAAACAAAAATGTCATAAAAATTACAAAAATGTCACAAAAATTGCAGTGATTCTCATCAGTAAATTCATCTCATATAATACATTTGTTTTACCTGATACTGATTATCAGCGCTAGGACTCCATCAATTCCCCAGTCTTGGAAATTCTTAGCAGACTAGTGGTAAGATTTCAAAGTTACCAGAACTCAGTATTGGTCAAGGGTCTTTTAGTGACTATTTTGTAATTTTCTATCAGAGCTTCTTTCAAAATCTTTCAGGAAGGAAATTCGGTTGTTTTCCATGACATACATTTAAAAGGAATCACACCTATGACTGATAACATCTCGGGTTTCTATGAATCTCCTATACTCCCCCAAGGCTCACATGGACAGCCATGCCACCTAAAGGAGGCTGAGCACCGCTTGTCACCAACGATGCTTCCCAGGCTTGAGCATACTTGGTTTAACATTTCTCTTTTCCTAACAAGAGGAAATAAAATCTTTTGACGTACTCCAAGGGCCCTTCTGGAAACTCCAGGAGTTAATTCAAGGCTAAAAAGACTTTATTTTGAATGCAACTTGAAGAAGCTATCAAAAATGTCAAATATTAAAAACCTTCCATTTGACAAGATCACAACCAAATACAAACCAAATGACAAAAGATTTCACAGGCAAATACAAGAAGTTATATAACTGTAGACAAAAGCTTAGCTCGGGGGTGTGCATGCGCGGTGCGGGACGTGCTGGGGATTGACCCAGGGCCTCAGCACTGAGCTACACCCCCAATCCCCAATCCCCTTTCCTCTTTCTTTTTTTCTTTTTTCTTTTTTTTTTTTTAATTTTGTCACAGGGTCTTGTTAAGCTGTTAAATTGTTCAGACTGGGCTTGAACTTTTGATTTTCCTGCTTCAGCCTCTTAGAGAGCTGGGATTACAGGCGTGCACCAACATGTCCAGCTTTAACCCTTTTAATATAGGAAATGTCTCTGTCTCTCTCTGTCTCTTTCTCTTTTGAGATAGGGTCTTACGATGGAGCTCACACTAGCCACAAACTCACAGCAATCCTTGTGCCTCAGCCTCCCCAGTGCTAGGATTACTTTGCTTAAACGATCAAAGATCCAATAAAGGAAATAACAAATTGATTAAAAAAATAGAAAAATCTTAGTTTTCTAGGCCAATTGCTTTCATATTCAAAAACTGTCACATTCAAGTTCAGATCAATACTCCACAAAAACTTTATCCTGTTACCACATAGAGAGAAAACCCAATTCTCACTTAATATCAGTACATTCCTGGATTTATTTTTATAAAGCATAAACACAATCTATCTAATTTGAGTTCTTTGACCATAAATATAATTCCCCCTTCATAGACCTACAACTTTCTGTATCTGTTCACATTTCATCTTAGTCTTTTTATTCTTTTACTTTGCTTTAAGATAAGAATGCATAGCTTGTATGTGCCCCTTTATTAAAAGATGCCCCATTGTCTGCATGCTTTCTGCATGCTGTGCCCACAGAACCTTAGCCTGACTTTTGCCTTCCTTGGTTTCAGTTACCCATGGAACAAAAAATATTACAGGGGAAGTTCCAGAAATAAAAAATCGTAGTTCAAAATGCATGCTGCTCTGTGTAATAAAAAGAAGTCTCTCTGTCTCACTCTGTCCACCCAGGATGTGAGTATCTACCTTTGCCAAAGTATTTACACTGTATACATCACCCTCCCACTAGTCACACAGTGACCATCTCAATTATCAGATCAAATATCACAATGTGGGGATAGGGAAAGAAAGAGACCACATTTACAAAACTTTTATTATAGTACATTGCTATAATTATTCTATTTTATTATTAATACTGTTATTAATCTCTTACTGGGCCTAATTAATAAATCAAATTTTATCCTACATATGTGTTGTAGTCAAGGGTTGCAAGAAGAATAAGACAATACAGGACACAGAATTTGTAGTATTATTTATAATGGTCACCCAAGGAGTCCAATACAAAGAAAGTGCAGGAAATCTGCCCACAACACTAAAGACCTAGAAAACCCAGCTGAGGACCTGGATGCCAAGGCAATAACCTGCTTGAGTTCAGCTGAAAACCCAGAGCCCGTGACAATGCCTCCCACGAGTCCAACTGGAGGCCTTGAGCCCATGACAATGACCCATGCAAGTCCATTTCACGGATCTGTGCTGGGAAGGCCCCAAGGTCAGTGGTGGGAGCTAGAAAGTCTGTGTCAGCGGGGTGAAGGATCTGTGTCAGCGGGGTGAAGGAGCTGTGCCAGCAGGCTGAGGGGGCTGCACTGGAGCCAAGAAGCAACACTCAAAATAAGGACCAGGGCTCCCCTGAAAAGTACCACAGCCATGCTCAATGACAATGAGGTCCTGAGCTCCTCCAACGATGAGAACAGCTGAGTTCGTATCAGGAAGCCACCATGACAAACTTCTCCAGGAGAACCAACCGCTCCAAACAACAACACTTAGGAGAACCCACGACGCTACTCTTCCCGTCCAGGTCTGGCCACCGTCCTCAGGGGAGCTGTCCACACTCAGCACCACGCTGATTCAGTTCTGCTGGTGTTTAAGTTGAGCACCAGTTACCAACCCACTACAATATGTATACAAAAAGCATTATATATCTAAACCTAACCATACATGCACTTTTGGTTACGTATTGATGGTTCAAGGCATGGGATTACTGTGTGATAACTTCCTTTCACCCCTATTATTTTTAAAATGTTGAATGACACGTGTTAATTAGAATTCTCAACCCCTAGTAAACTAGGAAACGCATGATTTCGTGGTTTTGATCAGCATTTGCTTCCTGGGAGCCCAGGACACACTTCACAGGCACCCAAATAGCATTAGTTCCTTTTCAACAAGAAGCAGGGAAGTTTGTTTTCAAAAGGAGGGTCTCTGGGGGCCAGGGATATATCTCAAAGCACAAGCACCTGCCTGGCAAGTGTGAGGTCCTAAGTTCGATCTCCAATACCCAAAAAAAGGAGTCACTGTGCAGACACGGCCCAGGGATAATCACCAACAGCAGCGCTTGCCGCTGCCTCTGATCAGGGGCGCCTGAGTTCCGCGGTCCTTCACCACCAGCACTTACGAACATGAGTTTAGCTCACGTTCTCAAATCACACGAGGCTGGGCCACTGCTGGGCCTGGCTGACCAGGCCTGATCTGCGTTTTAACTCTCTTGCCCACCACCAGCACTGTTCCTCGCCGCTGTCCATGGTCCAGTGCTGTCCTCGACCTGTGATCGCTGGTGCCCCGATGGAAGGCCACACCCCGAGCAATGTATAAAGCACAGGACTGCATCCCCCACACAGTGTGCAGACGGCAGCCCAGGCTCCCGCCGCCCGCAGATCTGGTATCTGCCAAGGGCTGAGGGCTGCAGGCTGCGTCTCCCTCAGTGGTGGCTTAAACGCGGCATCCTCCAGAGGGGACAGCTCTGGTCCTCACGAGACACGGAAAAGAGGACAAAGCCACTCCCACAAGCCCTTTTCAGAGCGGCATTGAGCCATGGGGACTGATTACTAGGGGACACGAGCATTCGAGCCACAGCTGAGCCTCAACAGCACACTGACTCTGTCGCTTTTGCTGGTCACGAAAGTGTGGCTTTGCCCTCAGCCGCTCAGACGCCAAACACAGCCTGGCCCTGTCCTGCAGCCTGGGCGGCTGTGCCCGAGCTCGGTGCTCCCGCCCCTCTCCCTCCAAGCAGCGGCCTGCAGGATCCCACGCGGCTCACGCACCAGTCCCAGCCAGGCCTCCGAGGCAGACCCCAGTCAGGTGCTGAGGTCCAAGTGAGGGTGCTCCCCATCGGGCGGCGCCTCCCTCCGCCACCCTGCGACACAGAAGCCAGTACCACGGCACGAGTGTCTGTAAAAGCACAGCTTTACGGCAGGCGGACTGGCCAGGAGGCAGGAGGCAGGCTGGAGTCCGCGTCACGCCCCCTCACCAGCACCCGCAGACGGGAGGGGAGAGATGCAGGGCCGGGGGCACCTGCGGCTAACGATGGCCCAGCCTGCAGCGGCAGACAGCGCCCTCCCTTCCGATCTAAACCCAGGGCCCCGCTGTGCTCCCGAGTGCTGCTCTGGGGAGGCTTTCTGTTCTGCCAGGCTCTCGGGGCACCTCAGGTCAGGCCCACGGCTCCATGCCCCAGGCCCCAAGAGCGGCTGGCGCAGCAGCGTTTAGGAACAGGGAAGCCGCCACTTCCTGGCCTGGGCGCGCTTTGTCCTTTCCTTGGACTCCGGGATTCTGCGCCGTGCCTGCTCTGGGGGGTGGGGCTGTCACCCCGGCTCCACGCCAGGCTGTCTCGGGCACCACACGAACGGCCAGTTCACACCTGACCACAGCACTGCTTGTCAGGTTTTTATTAGGGTAAAATTCACACAATAAAAAGAGCCACTTGAAAGCCATTCATACGACATCTTCGGGGAAAATGTCTATTTCCATCCTCCATCCTTTCTAAAATAGGGTGTTGTTTTCTTCCTGTGGCGGTGTAAAAGGTCTTTTCATGCCCTGCAAGCCAGACTTTCATCAGAGCTGATTGTGAAACTCTTCTCTCGTCCTGTGGGCTGCCTTCTCACTCCCGACAGTATAACTCGCTGCGGATTTTAAGCACGACCAAGTTCAACTCACCTACTTTTCTTCTGTTGCTGAGACTTTTGGAGTCACAGCCAAGGGCACTCTGCCCACTTCAGAGTCGTGAAGGTTCCCCGACGAGTTCCACGGCTTTTGCTCTTGGAGGCTGTTGCTCCATCCTGAGTTAACCCGCGAGTGTGGTGTGAGGTGGGGACTGACTTCAGTCGTCCCAGCACTGCCTGTTGAAGACTCTTCTCTCTCCCACTAAACCGTCTTGGCACCCCCGTCGATGGCAACTGACCACAGACATGCGGGCTCTGTGTTTATGATCTCTATTCCATTGATCTCGATGTCTGACTCCAGGCCAGTACCACACTGTTTTGATTACTATAGGTTTGTGGTGAGTTTTGAAATTGGGACATGTAAGTCCTCCAAATTTTTCTTTTTTTTTTTTTTTTTTAAGATGATACGGTTATTAGAGAACAGTCTGGGCCTGAAGACAGCCTTCATCTGCCTGTGAGCCATGAGAGTCCCTGAAATGAAGCCCACAGCCCAGGCACCTGAGGACGCAGCGGCCAGCAAGCCCTGCTGCCCCTGCCCCCAAGGCTCCGCCCCACCTCAGGACAAGGCTGTCCTGCCTGCAGCCCCCAAGAGAGGGCAGGAGCCCAGGTCCAGGCCAGCCCCTGAGTGCCGTCGCTCCCTCTAGGGCGGCCCCGCCACCCTTGCCCGGCTCTCCCCAGCAAGGGTGACTGCAGCTGCTTCTGCCCACGCAGAACTGGCCCGGGGCGAGCCCATGTGGCTGGGCTTGGCCGCAGGGCTGAGCCTGGGCCAGGTCGCAGGGACAGGCGTGGCACCGGCCTCTCCTTTCCCACTGAATTCCTCAGCTGTGCCTTCTTGCCCCAACCTGGCTCCTCCCTCCGCCTGTCCACCCCTGACCCTGTCTGGAGCCACTGTGGCTGCCTGGGAATGTGGGGGCTGGGCACACACCTCCCCCACCCAACCCACTCCAGGCCCCAGTGGGCAGGAGGGAACTGCTCTCAGGTCCGGGGCCGAGGTCTTCGCCCAGCCCCACGGCACGCTCTCCAGGGCTGCTGCCCATCCTGGGCTCAGCCTTCCCTGCCCGGCTGAAGACCTGCTCCCTGGTCCCTCAGGAGAACACTGTCCCCCGAGGCCTCGCCCAGTCAGTGTTGCATGGCCACCACGGCCACTGCCCCGCCCACCTCCCCGCCAGCCCGGGGCTCCTGGCCCCAGGCAGGACCCATGTTCAGTCCCTGGCTCCTTCGCAGCTGGCTGACCAGGGTGTCCTCGCCTGGCTCTGGGCCATACCCTACTCAGCTCCTTGCCTGGGGAAGAGCCTGGGAGGGACAGCCCCGCGCCCCACGGCACCCCACGAGAAATAGTGACCTCTGGGCCCACCAT
Source organism: Dasyprocta punctata (assembly GCA_004363535.1). NCBI lineage: Eukaryota > Metazoa > Chordata > Mammalia > Rodentia > Dasyproctidae > Dasyprocta > Dasyprocta punctata. Next base: position 32,837 of record RJWM01007473.1, on the reverse strand, counting down.
GGAGGGGGCGAGCCCCATACTGCTCAGGACAGGGTGGCCTTTCCCCACTATCTGTCATCATTTCAGCATCTCGGCCCACAAGGTAAGCGTGGGGCTCAGAAAACTGGGTGAGTGAGGCCGGTCCCTCTGTATGCAGGGCAAGATGATGGGGTGGCACTATGGGTGCCACGGTGAAAATGTGGGCTCAGGTGTCGCTGATAGCCCAGTCTACAGCAGGACAGGGAGGACTCGAGCTAACGTAATCACCAAACTGCAACAGCGCCACTTGCCATGGGCCAGAGGGAGTCTGCTCTCCATGTTAACCAGTGTCTTCCTGAAAAGGGCGAGCGGAGCCCCTGCTCACCACCGCGGGCGCCCGGCATCAGTCCCCACTTGCCAGCTCCGTCCCAGGCAGACCCTCGCACCATGGCGTCACCAGGAACGTGGTCAGTCGGCCTCACCCTGGAGACTGCCTTGGGGACAAAGCCAGCCCTGAGGCCAGGCAGCCGACAGCCCTGCCCGCTGCCCGGAGTGGGGAAGGCTTCGGAAGCACCGGGAGGGTACTGCTGGGGCGCCGACCCCGCCACTGCACACCTCCAAGCTGGACGCAGCAGCAGGCCTCCCCCAGCCGGGCAGGGTTCCCAGGGGCTGGAGCCGGGGCAGGGCCAGGCCCGGCCCTCTCAGTGAAATGGTCACTCTGCACTCCGGCAGCAGAGTCCTGGCTGGCCTTCGACTGAGGCAGGTTTCGGGAGGCTGTCAGGAAAGCACCGGAAGCTGGCAGCAGCCCGGATGTGAAAGGTACCAGGGAGCAGACAGCACGCAGCAGGAAGCCACACGCACCAGATCAGACCCAGACTGCCTGCACACGGTTTCCACGCACCAGAGGCTTGTGGGGGGCTGTGTCCTGACTCGCCAGGCCTGCCTGAGCGCTTGAGTCCAGGCAGGTTTCTCTACAGAAGGCAGAAGAGGGAAACCCGGCCCAGGGAGGCCAGGCCTGGCCACCCCAGAGCTGGGTGTGTGGGGTCAGCTCCTCTGGCCAGGGGCTTGGACCAGAGGGGCAGGGGCCAAGGGCGCCGCCACGTGGGTGGCCAGGCCTGGCTCTGAGCGGGCCGCCTGCCACTGGCCTGCCGAACCAGCCTCGCTCGGGCTCCCAGCGGATCAAAGGGACGAGCTGGTGCGAGTGCAGCGGCTGCCGACGCTCTCTGCCTTGAAGTCGAGCGCCCCAGGCAGGCGCTGGGGAGAGCAGAGGGCGGATACAGACAGGACCACCCTTGACGGGGAGGGGGCTACGGTCTCCTGCTCTGCAAACCCAGGTGTCCCCGTGTCTACCCCCAGCCTGGCAGGCAAGACCATCCCCGGAGCCCAGCTGCTTCAGACTGAGGACCTGGGTGTCAGAGCCCCAGTAAGTGTCAGAGACCAGCTCCCCACTTCCCAGAGCCCACACAGGGGCCGCCCTCAGACGGAGGGGCAGGCCCAGGCTGGGAGTCTCTGTAAGGATCTAACACCAAGAATGAGACTGGATGCATCGCCCCAAGCTTTGGAGGAGCGGAAGGAACCCTGACTGCATTCCCTGAAAGATCTCTGACTCAGGACATGACCGCCCTGCCCCTGTGCTGCCGGCCTGGGGCGCCAGCCACTCCTGGGGATCCCTCTCCTCTCCATCAAGCTGCTACCAACCCCTGCGAAGGTGCAGGGACCCGACATGCCCCTCCTGTCGCCCCAGGTCGGAGGGTCACAGCCTGACCCCACAGCACCTGCTCCGAGCCCAGCTCCCTGCACACCTCCACGCAGCCCCGAGACTGCTCCGTCCGCGGTGAGCTCGGCTGGCACTGGTGGTCACAAACAGTGCACCCCAGACGCAGGGACTTGCATTGCTCAGTGTCTTTGGAAACCTGCCTTTGGGGCTGCTGAAAGATGAGCACGAAGCTGGACAGAAAGCAAAGCCCATCGCGCTCGAACAGCTGGGGGGAGTCCACGGAGTCCAAGGACAGGCTGAACCGACCTGCAGACCGGTCAGCAGGCCTGCACCCCGTGCCCAGAGCCCGGGCCCTGAGCACCTCCCATTCTGCTGTGCTCTCCAGGACTCGGCTTACTCCTCCTGGAAGCCCCAGCAGGGGCACTGCCGGCTCAGGCCATCAGGGCAGCTCCTGTGACCCCTTCTTCCCAGTGCCTCACTCCATGGGGACAGCAGGGCAGTGCCCAGCTCTGCCCAGGGCAGTTTCTCCCTTCCACTTGCTCGCCACTTTGTGTCACACAATCTGGGCCATCACGGTCTGGACAGCTGAGGGCTCCAAGGCAGGAGAGCTGGGCTTGGTTGGAACCACAGGGGTCACAGCATCAACCCACCCACATGTCCAGCATGCAGGGTGCCCAGGGTGCACCCATCACACCCACCGTCCCAGGGCCCCCGCTTCAACCCCAACCCAGGTTGCAACCCACCCCGGTAGAGCCCTAGCCTCAGCCCCGCACCCCAGGGGTCCTGGGCCAGCGCTGTCCTGGTCTGGCCGGGCACGGCCCTGATCCTAGGCTGTCCCCAGTGGAGGCTGCAGCCAGGGGTCCACAGCAAGCAGAGCAGAGCCAGTCAGCCGGCTCTCGTCACAGGAACAGAGCCCGAGCTCCCTCTGCGTCACGCGCCGGCGGCATGGCTGGGCGCCTCGGCCCTCTCAGCGCCTCCTCTGGTCTTTCCAGGACAGAGGCCGCGAGGCTGACGGCCGAGCATTCCCGTGCTGCCGAGTGTGGCCCCAGCCACAAGCCAGGCTTGGGCTTCCTTCGCCCTGGGGACAGGAGGCGGCGAGCCCAGGAGCCCCACCCTGAGCTGGCCACCCCGCTGAGAGGCTTCCCCTGTGATCCCGGCTGAGGCCCTGCAAAGCCAGCCCGAGCCAGGCGGGGCAGGGGAGGCCGTGGAGGCCTGAGCTGTCCATGCACACACCCCAGAGGTCCCAACACCACCCCCAAAGGGGCCCTGTGTTCCTCAAACCTGGTCCACTTGATGCCACAGGACCTGGCAGCAGAACACTTCCTCTCCACGGTCCTGCAGCTCGGGGTGAGGGGGACCATGCGTCTGCCCTGCAGGCGGAGCTAAGGCTTTCTGTAGGAGAGGCAGCCAGGGCACACGGGGTCACCTGGGCTGTGACTGTCATGACCGCCACACACAGCCCCAGAGACAGCCGAGGCTCTGAACAGAGGTCACTCAGTCTGCCAGGCTGAAGGGGGGCCTGGTGGGCTGCCGCCTTCTACAGTGGCAAGCCGCAGGGTGGCCCCACCCAGCCTCAGCCCAGGTCTGACCCCAAGTCAGGATTCCTGAGCCCCCTGGCCCTGCCTGCGGTGGAGGCCAGACGGCACAGGGGGAGCAGGCCAGGTGCAGCTGGCAGGGCTGGAGGAGGCGGGACCGGGGCGCCCGAACAGGTGCGAGCAGCCAGGCCAGGCCCAGGCAAGAAGGAGCTGGCCCATCCCAAGCCGCCACCCAGTGGAGGCGCGTGGGGGAGGGCAGGACAGCCCAGCGGGGCCCTGTGCCTGAGAGAGGCGCCCAGCCCTCGGAGCCTGTGGCACCAGGCTATCAGCGCGGACCTCTGCGCGCTTCTCACGCCTGCTCTCGGGTGCTGAGTTCGCAGCCTGCCAGCCGCGGGGGTCTCAGGGGCTTTGCCCTCACAGCGGGGGTGGGGTGGGGGACGCCGTAAGGACACAGGGCGCAGGTCTGTGGCAGCCACCCGACGCCAGCGGCAGTGCGAGGCCCGCTCCCACACCTCGCCTCCGCTCCACAGAGCTCCCAGCCCCACTGTGGGGTGGGCGGCCGAGGGGGCCCGCCGGGCACCATGCCCTGCGCCCTCCTCCTGAGCAGCACCTCCAGAGGTCACCACCCGACCAGCGGCCAAGCCCAGAGCCGCCTCGCTCCACACTCCTGCTTCTGAACATCCAAAGCGTCACGTGGAGTGAACCAAAACACGGCCGCGATGCCAACTACTAAACCACTCGTCCGCCCAGCAGGGCGCGGGGGCCCAGGGGTTTCCGGCCAGGTTGCCGGTACAGACCCCCTCCTGGAGGGAGGTCAGGTGCAGCGGAGGCGCCGGGAAGGGCGCGGGAGGGAGGCGCACCTCTGGGGCGGGGCATACGCGGGGCGAAAGCCGGGAGCTGGGCGCGCGGCTGGGGTGCGCACTGGGGCGCAGAGGCGCGGGGACCGTGCGGGCTCCGGCGGGGGGCGGGGAGGACCCGGATTGGCGCGAGCGGGGCGTGATGTCACGTCCGGCGGGGGAAGCCCTGCCTCAGCGGCCCCTGCCCCCGCCCCACAGGTGGCGCCGCTGCCCCAGGCGCTGGGCGTGGGGGTCCCGCCCCGGGGGACCCCGCACGCTGTCCTCGCGCTCCAGACTTCTACAGCTTCGCGGAGCGCTCGAGCGATAGCGCGGGCCGGAGACCCCGCGCGCGCCCCAGCAGCCCGGCAGCGCCCCCGTCGCGCCCAGCGCCGCCTGCCCAGCCCCGGCTCCCCGCCCCCTCCGCCGCCCCGCCCCGCGCCGCGGCCTCCGAGGGGCCGGGCGGGCGCGGGGGAGGTGCCGAGCCGGGCTGCGCGCTCTGGGCGGCCCGACCGAGCGGCCGCACCTCGCGCCCCGCGCCACCGCTTTGTTGTCTCCGCCGCTCGGCCGCCGCCGCCCGCGCTCCGCGCCGCGCCCGGGGCCTGGGCGCTGCCCTCGGGCCGCGGCATCGGGGAGGCGCGCGGGCCGCCATGGAGCTCCGGGCCCGCGGCTGGTGGCTGCTGTGCGCGGCCGCCGCGCTCGCCGCCTGCGCTCGCGGGGACGCTGCCAGCAAGAGCCGGAGCTGCGGCGAGGTCCGCCAGATCTACGGCGCCAAGGGCTTCAGCCTGAGCGACGTGCCCCAGGCGGAGATCTCGGGTGAGTGGGGCGCCGCCCGCTCCGGGCCGGGGTTTGCGTCTGCCTTGCGACCGCTTGTCTGCGCCGGGTCCCCACGCGTGCCCCGGCCCCTTCCCCGCGGGAAGCGTTCCGCCTGGCGCCCGGGACGTGTCCCAGCCCGGAGGCCTGCGGTCTGGGGCGTAGCTGACGGGGTCCCGGGTAGGGGCTCTCCGGGAGGTCCGAGAGTCGTGCACGGGGATTCCCCGGTCCCCAGCAGCGCCCCATACGGGGTTCGTGGGGCGCTCTCACGCCTGCTGGTGGAGCACGGGAGACGAGCGGCCTCGCTCCTTCCGCGTGCCGCGACCGTCCCTGCCCAGGAACTTGTGCCCGCACGCCCGCCCCCAGCCCGCCTGGCATTCGGGGCCCAGCTGCAGGTGGTCGGTGCCGCGGACCCCGCCCAGGGCCGAGTCCGCTCTTTGTAAGCGGAGCAGCCCTCCTGGCGGCAGCCTCGGCCCTGCAGCTGCCTGCGCGCGCCCAGCCCCTCCCTTCCCCGTCCGCGGCGCTCGGGGGGCAGAACTGCGGGACAGAACTGCGTGAGCCTGGCCCGGGCACCTGTCCTGAGAACACTCCCCGCCAGCTTCTCCCTCAGTGTGGGCGGAACTGGGGGGTGCTGCCTAGGCCAGGTTCCACTCCGGGGTCTCCCTGCAGGAGGGGCGTGCAGGGCGGGGCCGGCTCACATGGCCGCCTGCGACTGTGGAGTGACACTGGGGCATCGTTGTGAAGCGGGGTTGGCCAGGCTCGGGACTCTGCCTCCAGGACCCCGGGTCTCTGGCCAGGGCCACCTCAGGTGCCTGTGGGTGACAGGACCCCGACTTGGCCTCAGTGCCCTGCTGGTACCTCCCATCTCCACCACACAAACCAGAGCCGGTGCCCGGGCTCCTGGGCTTTTTGCTTCGTCCCTCTCCAGTGTCGGGGTGACGGAGCAGCCGAGCCCCCGCAGCCCACGGTGCCCAGGAGTGCGGCTTCTCTGGAACCCTCCTGAACTAACACCTGCAGCCCGCTGTCCCCAGCTGGCAGCGTCACCGTGGGCTGCCGAGACAGGGCCGGGGCAGAGGCCAGAGTCTGGTCACCATCGGGGTGGGAGTGCAGGGCTGGGGCCCGGGACACGCGTGTCACCTTGGTGTCTCGGCGGTGGGTGCGTGGGCCCCCCTGGCGGAGTGTCCTGCCGACCACGGTCAGGTGCCACTCTCACTAGGGTATGTGAGGCTGAGGAGTGCCGTGGACAGGGGTGCCCCACCGGGGTCCCTCTCAGAGAGGCCACTGCCCGGAGCCCCTCGGACCCCCAGAATGAGAGAGCAGCCTAGGGGGCCGTGGTCGCCGGTGAGAATGTGGGTACCACAGGCGCCTGGGGAAACGAGGTGATCTCCCAAGGAAGCCGTGGCCCTAGGGCAGCCAAGCAAGGCATCCTCTTGTTCTGGCCACCAGGCCTGGCCACCAAGGACCGGGCGCCCTCTGGTGGCCCCTGGAGGCATGGTCCTCGGGGAGCCGGGGCTCTCCATGCTTTGGAGCCACTGCCATAGACCCCTCTCCATCTGGGGCCCCTGGGGTCCAGATTCCTAAAAGGGGCTCTCCTGGGAGGGGCGCTGGCACAACCAAGTGGGGTGGAGGCCCCGCACCTCCTCGGGATTGGGAGGGCAGGAGGAGGCCTTTTCACCTCTGCCTGCGGTGCTGTGTTCTGGATGGCTGGGCCAGGCAGTGGCGTCGACAGTCGGCCCATTTTACGGATGAGGAAGCAGGCTGGGCAGGCAGTGGTGGGGCCCAGGCCTCTGTGGCAGGCTGCCGCCCTTCAGGGCACTGCTGGAGAGCCGCCTGCTGAATCACAGCCCACCGGCCCCCAGGCTTCTGCCTCCCCTGAGAGGCCGTCTGGTCTGCAGGGGTGCCCTGGGCAGCTGCCTGGCCCCCAGCCCGTGGTGCAGGGTTGCTGTACCTGCCGGTTCACGGGCCTGGGGACAGGGACCACTGCTAGCTGGTTCTGTTGTCACTGCAGCGCTTGGCCTGTCTGCTGGCCCCAAGTAGCTTCTCAGTAAACGCCTGTGAGCGGACCCACGCCTGCCCCACCTCATGACCACTGTGCTGCCTTGGGGAGCAAGAGGCAGAGGGTGGGGGACCCGCTGGGGCCCGTGAAGCTCTGTCCTTGGAATCTTCCAGCCTGGGGCGGAGGAGCAGAGGCTAGGCGCCCAGTGTGGGGAGCTGGAGGTCAGGGGCTCAGAACCACGCCCCACACAGGAGCTGCCCAGCTGCTCCCAATCCCTGGGCCCCAGCCTGCCAGGCAGGATGGGCCCTGCGGGCCCTGGAGCAGTGCCCTTAGCAAGAAACAGACCTAGAGCAGAGTCTTTGGAGGCCTGTGTACCCTGCTCATGTCCTAGAAAGGTTGTCCTGGCTGGTCCAGAACCACGTCCAAGCCGTCGTTGAGGTCGGCTACAAGGCTGTGTGGGGCCGGACCAGAGGGACTGTGTGTCTGTCCTCTCCAGGAGGCAGAAGCCCCCTGTGTGGCTCCACATGGGTCCCCAGGGTGGTCCTCAGCCTCCGGCTGGCAGTGAAAACCTGAGGTTTCATCATCCCCAGCACAAGACTGGGCTTTGGATGCCCGAGGGAGCTGTGATCCAACAGGGCCACCCAAGTGACGTGACGCAATGGCCTGGGGCCTGCTGTCACCCCAAGCCTCCCCTGCTGGACCCGCCGCTCTCCTGCTCTGGGTGAGGAGCCTTTGCGCACCTGCCCGTGAGAATGGGATCCATCGTGGCCTCAGAGCTTACTGCGGGGGGTGCTGGCACTGCATGGCGGCCTCAGGCCCTGCGCCTCTCACCCTGAGTGCCCACTGTGATACAGCCACACCTCTCTGGCAGTGGTATCCAGCAACAGAGCGCGCCGGGCACAAACCACAAACGGGGCCTGTACAAATCCACTGGACAGATGAGGACGTTGAGGCCCTGGGGAGCCACATCATTTTCTTAGGGCCCGGTCTGGTTGGCACCTGAACCCGTGGCACTCATTGCCGCCCTACAGAGCCGGCTCAGGCTGCCCCTTCCTGGGGTCGGTGCCTTCGTCTCAGTTTGGAGGCCTGAGACGGGGTTTACAGCGACTGGCTGCCTCGTGCACCTGGCCCTTGGACCCTGAGGTCCATGTCTCAGGATCGAGAATGTTTTCTAGCTGGCCCTCCTTCCCTGCCTCTGCCTGGCTCCACCGGCCTTGGGGCTCTTTCCAGGTTCCAGGGCAGGACGCAGCAGCCCCGGGGTGCGCCATGGAGCTGCTGGCTGGCCATGAAGCTCCGGCGTGTCTTCAGCAGGGAACAGAAACCTCGCCTGTGGGGCCAGGTTCCCCCGGGCAGTGGCCAAGCACGCAGATGGGACTGGTCAGTCTGTCTGGTAGCAGTGTTCCATGCTGGCGCTGATGCCCGGCACTCCCGCAGGCCTCCTGGGAGCAGGCTGGGGGCACCCTGGCCTGGTGGCCGGGCAGCAGGGCTCAACTCCAGAGCCAGGAGGAGGTAACAGCAAGTGGGGGGCACCCCTGTGCCCATGCCGTGTACCCACAGCACAGGGGTCACCCACAGGCCTGTGCCATGCGGGCAGGTGGCCGGGAGAGGGCTGCTGATCCGGGCCCACTGTCTGCCCTGCCTGGGTGGGACCCCTTCCCTCACACCAGGCTGTCTGCCCCCTGGCTCTTCATGAAGTCAGCTCAGGACTCAGGGCTGGCGGCGGGTGCTCCTGTGGGCGGGGCCTCTGCCCAGCCCCGATCTGGCCAGTCACTGGTGCAGCGCACCGATGTGTGGGCTGCTGCCCCAGCTCCACCGGGGACCACCTGCCGGCCCTGCGGGTGTCCCGTCTCGGCAGCTGTGTCTCGGAACAGGCCTGGGCGGGTCGTGGGCAGCTGGAGGCGCTGGGGAGGGTGTCGAGGCCTTCGGTCTCTCCTGTGGTTCTCTGTGCCCGCTGTGCCTGGGTGGCTCCGGGCATGTGGAGCACACGGTTTGGGGACCCCGTGGCCCGCCTTGTGCCCCCTGGCTCCTGGCTGCCCACCGTTCTGCCAAGCGGGTCCTCCCTGTGCCCACCCATGGCGGGCCCCGGGCGCCATCCTCCTGGGCTCCCAGCATGGCCGGCACCCCTGGCGGGTGGCGGAAGCAGGTGCTGCAGACGGGCCATGGCAGGCGTTGACTGTTGCGTGGGTCTGGCCGGGAGGCGGAGGCAGGGGCCGGCGGGCCGGTCTTGAGGCCGTGGGAGGGACCGCTCTGGGCCTCGCCCGGCTGCGGTGGTTTGCTGGCGTCCTGCACTTGTAAACTCTGCCTTCGTCTTCACACGGCTCCTGCCACCTCCAGGTTCCCCTTTTCATGGGGACAGCAGCCTCGGGAGAGGGCCTACGGGGTGATCTCACCTGAGCCAGGTTCGTCTGCAGACTGCGTCCCCGGGCAGGGTCCCCTCTGGCCCTGGACTGGGACTGCAGTGTGTGGGTTTGGGGACGCCTTGCGGCTCACAGCAGGAGAGAGGCGTCCCGCCCTGGTGTTCACGGTGTGACTTCCTGAGGACAGGCTGTGCTACTTCGTGACCCTGCCTCCGAGACGCTGGTGACAGCCTGGGGAGTCAGACCCCTCCCCATCTGCTCTGCACCACCTCCACCCCCGCCGCAGTAGCGCAGAGTCACGACGCACTGCACCAGCACAACCTGCACGGCCCCGGGTCCCCACGTGGCAGTGGTGGAGCCTCCAGGTGACAGTGGACCTGGTCTCAGGTGGACTTCTGAGGGACACAGTGGGGTGGGGAGGGCAGCAGATGGAGAGGGAGTCCTGGGTGCTGTGTGGCCGCCTCTCCCGAGCCCGGGCAGCCAGGGGAGCCGCTGCTCTTTTGCACGGAGGGCTTGGCTGGGTGACAGGGCAGCCCCCAGGGGCTCCATCAGCCCTGACTCCTCGCCATCCTGCTGGGCCCCCAGAGGCCCGACCGTGCCCTCACCTGTGCTGCATCTTGGACGAGGCACATTTGCGGACTTGGCGGGGAGAAGGCCAGCAGAGGGACCAGGCCAGGCGCGGGTGGGAGCAGACAGAAACCCGGGGCCCGTGCTCAAGGCTGGGGCTCACTCAGCACAGGGTCAGTCCCTCCTTGCCACCTGCCACAGCACCCTGGGGCTCCTGGAGCCAGACGGCCAAGCACCATTTAGTGTGGAGGTGGGGAAACTGAGTCCCAGAGACGGGTTCCCAGGGCTCAGGACAGAGCTGCCCAACCCAGGTTGCCTCTGGGCCCGGGTGGGGCCCCGTGAGGACACAACACAGGCCTCCACAGGAGTCTGTCCTGCAGGCCTTGGGGTCAGGTCAGGTCAGAGGGTGGACGGCTAGACCCCAGGTCACAGCCTCTCCCAGTGCAGCTAGGGGCCCTGGGGACTGAGAGGCCCCAAGGCTAAGGCCAGGAGGACAAAGAGGCCAGGAGGGCCCCGCCTCTGCCAGCCACACCCAGCTGGGTCTCCTAAGGTCAGAGCCGGCCCTCCTGCTGGCCACCCAGCACCGGAGTCCTGCTGTGCTGCCTCCTGGCGCAGGTCAGGGAGAGCTGGCCAGGCTGGGAGCTCCCGGCGTCTGTCCTTCCTCTCCTGCCCCTCGGGAGCTCGGGACTGCTGGGAACTCAGTCAGGGGCTCCAGGCTCAGCGGGCTTCGCCCGCATCCTGACCCTCACCACCCTCTGGGGCCAGGGTTTGGGCTACCCTGGTGCCCCGGTGTGAGACTGGGGGGCAGCTGAGGCGGGGCAAGTGGCACCGCCTCCCCACAGGCCATTTCCTGGGCTCGGTCTCAGCCCCAGAAGTCCCTCCGACAGCTGTGGCGTGGCCTGAGGGTGGCCATCCCACCTGCCCTCTCCCGCGGCCTCAGTCAGGGCCGCCTGTGTGGTCCTCTGAGCCTGACCCTGTGCTGAGCCTCCTGTGATGCCCGAGCGTGTCCCCAGACCCAGGGCCGCAGGAAGCACACCCACCCCTCACCTGTGCCCACCTGCCGGCCCTGGGGAGGAAGCTGATGCCATCTGCCACGGGGATTGCTCAGCGTTCACACACCTGCTGTCGCCATGGAGCTCGGGACACACTGGACCGTGTGGCACCCTAAAGGGACGAGGCCCCCGTCCAGCAGCCCCAACCTGTCTAGTGTGTGCTGGGCCGGGCACAGTAGCTGCGGGAGCCACTGGTGTCTCGTGCCCTTGTCTGTGGCCCAATACTTGAGGCGCCCGGGTGCCCCCCACAACTCTGAAGCTCCAGTCGTTACTTGGGTGGCTGCCCTGTGCTGGGGCGGGAGTGCGCGTGGACAGCTTTTCTCATCATGCCCTGTTGGCTTCGAGGGCAGGTGCGGACCCCATCTGAGAAGGGCTGCGGCCTCTGCCAGATGACAGAAGCATGGGTGCTGCCTGGGGGTGCCAGGGTGCAGTCCCCCGGGCCTCCCCTGGGGGTGTGCTTGGTGCTGACCGGAGATGGGGCAAGCACAGGGGTGCTTTGCGGGGCTACAGGGACCACCTGCTGTGGCATTGTGTAAAAGCAAAGGGAAGTGGTAGGTGGTCTGCACCCTCACCTCCGCAGCGGACCCCAGACTGACCAGGGCAGACCCAACCGGCAGGACCACGCACTGCATGGCCATCTGTGCAGTCACAGCGTGAAGGCTCTGAGCTCTCGTTCTGCCCTTGCAGGGACCGGCCGTGGGGACACACAGGTGCTCCCCACCCACAGAGCCACCGCCACATGCCCCTGCCACAGTCAGCAGCCAGGGCCAGGAGCGGTGCCTCCTGCTGCAAAGACCCCAGAGCGGGCACAGGGTAGGATGGGGAGGGCTGGGCTCCCGAGCGTCCCTTGGTAGTGCCAAGTGGGGCCCAGCAGAGCTGGTCAGGGGCCAGTGACTGGCACCAGCACCCTCTGCAGGGCCCCGTGGAGGCTTGAGGGGTGTCTGCCCTCCTGCTGAGTCTGGAGCCCTTGGCATGGCCAGCAGCCAGGCCGCCCTGGAGGAAGTGGTGCCACAGAGCTGACCAGGATGGGCTGCTCTGGGGGACGGGCAGGTGGGAGCCGGCTGTGGGGCCCTCAGAGACGCTCATGTCTGTTCTTCCTTGGAGCAGGGACCCTGGAGCTGCCGTCCAAGACAGAGGCTGCCCTGGGCATCCCCTGCAGGCCTCGGCGTGGGGTAACAGGGCAGCTCGGCCCCGGGGCCAGTCTGGAGCCGGCTGGGGGTCAGGCATCTGCATGGAGGCTGTGTGGAGGCAGGAGGGGCAGGGGGACGCCCAGGAGTGGTCTGCACCACTCTGCGTTGTTCCGTTGTCATTAAGATCTGGAGGCCTGGCCTGGGCCGGAGGGCAGAGCCATGCGCTGGGCTGAGGGTTGGTTCTCTTCAGGAAGGGGGCCAATCCCAGCAGCCGTCCTCCGAGCAGACAGACGACCCTGAAAGAAATCAAAGCCTGCTTGCGTGGACCCAGCTAGCCGACACGGCTTGAGTGCCAGCAGCACACCCTTACCGTGTGACCTTGGGCAGATTGCTGGACTGCTCCGGCCTGCAGGTCGTGTCAGGAAGCCCCCGCTGGTGCTGTTCTTTCTCCAAGTCGTCTTCCACAAGGCCAGCCCTGGGCGAGGGAGCCCCAGCAGGGACAGGGACACTGCCCAATGTGCCCACACTGCTGCCGGCTGGCCCTGGACACAGGAAGCCAGGAGCTGTATAGAGGGTCCGTGCGGGACCCGTGCCAGTGCCCCAGGGCCATGCAGCAGGCATCAGGGCCGGACCTGGGGGTCACAGCTGATCTTCAGGGAAGGAACCAAGCACAGGTACCCAGGAGCGGTAGTGGGGCACAGAGACAGTGCCAGGAGACCACCCTGTGTTGGGCCTAGGGGTCTGGACCTCTGCCACCGGAAGGGGCCTCTCGTCCCCAGATCCCAGGGATGGGCACCGCCCCGTGACCACTCTCTGGGGATGAGGCTGGCTCCTCCCCCGAAGCCACAGACCTCTGGAGTTCAGTGTGCCTGCCTTGGGCCATAGGGTGTCCCTGTCCCTGCCCAGGGCTGTCACGGCGTCCTAGTGTAGACAGGGGAGGCTGAAACCCCAGGCACCCTGGGCGAGCTCCCCACTTCTGTGGAGATCTGGGTGTGACCACCTGACTCAAGACAAGGTAGAGCCCACAGAGGCCATGTCCACAGCCTCTTCTTGGGGCAGGAAGGGTCCTGATGGCCAGGGCCAGGTGTCCCTCCTCACTCCCCCTGGCTGCCTGAGGTGGTCTAGGTCTTGCAGCACCTGGCCAGGGGCAGGCCAGGCGGGTGGCCACGATAGCTCCAGGGACAGTCCCCTGGGCCCTGGCTTTGCAGGAGGCTTCTCCTCCACACCAGGGGCCACTGGGCCTGAGGGTCCTGGGCACCTAGCGCTGGAACCTGGTGACCCAGGTGCCTCTTCTCCCTTTTAGGAGGACCCACAAGGACCTCAGGCTGGAGGGGTGGAGGTGGAGGTCAGGGTCAGCCAGGAGGCCCGAGGCAGTGTCCAGGTCATCTACATCGGGAGCCTCGGTCTCCCGCTGTCAGCAGGGCAGAGCCATAGCTGCCTGCTGACCGTGGGGGAGACCCCAGTATGCCAGTGCGTGGGAGCCCCCAGGTGACAGGTGTGTGACTGGGGGACTGTGTGACCTCGGGCCCCACCAAGGACTGCAGGATGTGGCAGGTAAAATAAAGGACGCCTAGTTCCATTGGAAATAGTGACTCACTTTCTAGCTCAGTCAGTCCAAAATATTTTAATTTCAGATAAATCACAAATTCTTAGTGTAAGCATGCCTGCATATTTAGTACAAGTGTGTTGCAAATATTCTTGAGGGAAGGGTGGCTCTGCTTTTTGTTTCCGTGGTGAATTACACGTAAAGCTAACCGTCCACACCGTCTTAGCGCATAGCCTGGCGGCACTGAACGCGCTCACCTTGCTGGGCAGCTCCTCCGCCACCACCCCCAGGAGCCTCTCCGTCCTGTGCCACTCGAGCTCTGACCTCCGCAGTGCCCGGCCCCAGCAGCCACCGCGCCACCAGCCGGCCCGGACTGGACCCTGAGGGGACGTCGTGGGAGCAGGCTGTGGCGCGGGTCGGAGTCTCCCCAGCGCTGGGGCCCGTGGGCTCTGCTTTCCCCTCGTCCGTGGCTGTGAGTGCAGGAACAAGGCCGACGGGGTACCGCTCAGGTTCCTGCCGTCCATTTCGAGCCATGTCACTGCGTCTGCCACCGTCCGGTGACAGCACCTGCAGGGCCGGCAGGGCACAGCTGGAAGCACACTCCTGGCTCCCAGGCAGGCGGGCGGAGGTGCTGTCTGGGTGCGGTGTGGCCGCAGGGACCCCGTGACAGCCCACGGAGCCCGGGGCCTCAGCACGCAGCGCGGGCCGGCTTCTGCTCAGGAGCCGCCCAGGGAGGGAGGCCGGGCATGCCTGGCCAGTGACCTTGGGCACGTCACTTCGGCTCCGGCCTGTCACTCTCAGTGACAGCCTGGACAGCACAGCTGCCGGGAGACTGCGTGATCCGCAGCCCGCAGGCGGCTTCAGCCCCGCGTGACACGGGCCTGCCGCTGTCACAGAGGGCTGGAGTCGCGGCACCCGGGCTGCACACTCACCCGCCGCCTCCCCCGCAGGGCCCTCAGTCCGCCAGTCCACGATGGCAGTGGGCCCTGTCCCCTCGACACTGGGCCACTGAGGTCCTCCCCGCCACCTGTATAGTACCTGCCGTGTCCGGGCGCCAGGCCTGCCCGGGTGCTGGGCCGCAGTGACAGGCTGTAGTGCTTCCCCCGAAGTCGCCCTCCTACTTCGAGGGAAGGTGGCCACCTGCGCCTCAGGAAGCCCCAGAGCCAGACAGTGTCTGGGCCCAGGGGGCGGGGGAGCTTCCCGGGAAAGGGGCAGTGAGTGGGGGTGAGGGCAGGCCAGGAGGAGGGGCAGGGAGGGGCCCACGGCCGCCGCCCGGGAGCAGCAGCCGGGAAGTGGCTGTGTGGAGGCGAGGACCTTCACCTTTCCCTGCGGCGCCCTGTTCCCTGCACAGGTCTGGGTCTGCTTCTGTGCCGGCCCAGCCTTACCCGTCTGTGCCACCTGTGTGATGGGCACTCAGGCTGCACTGTGTCCCCCCACAAGTCCAGGACATGGCATGGACACCACAGAGGGAGCGGGACCCCGCGATCTCATGGGCCCCATCAGCCACGCCGTGACTCCAGAGATGGGTGGGTGGGCAAGCTAGATGGGAGGGCCGCGCCGACCCTCAGGAGGACAGCTGGGTCCCCAGCCAGCCGATGGGGGCAGCTGCGGGTGGGCCCCAGGCAAGTGTCCATGCGGCTGATGTGCTGGGATGGGAAGTCCAGGCTGAGCTTGGCCTGGTAGGCGAGGCTGCTGCAGCTGGGTGTGAGCCCTGCCTCACAGCGGGACACGAGGCCACAGGCACGGCAGCGGACACAGCCCGAAGTCCCCGTCTGTCCCCAGTGTGGGCCAAGGCCACAGCAGGCGCTTGGCCACTGAAGCAGACCGATGCAGGGGCGGCCTGTTTGGGGGGCCCGGGGTCACATCATCAGGCCTCTGGCAGTGCCACGACGTCCCTAGACCCGGCGTTCACTGCAGACCGACCTGCCCCGGTGTCCCCAGGCAGGGAGCAGGCAGCTTAAAGGGCACCCCTCAGATCACGTAGTGAACCCCCTCCAGGGCAGGGAGCCTGGGGCACTCTCTGTATGCAGCTGCAGACCGGCTCAGGCGGGAGGGGGACCCGGACCTGCGGAGGGGACCCTGCAGAGCCTGGCTGCGGGGAGCTGCGCGGTGGAGGTGGAGGAGGGGCAGCCTTGACCTCAGGCTGGAGAGCGACCCGGGCGGAGGCGGGCCCAGTGCAGACTGCGGCCAGGTGGGGCTGGCGTGTGCCGGGGACCACGGAGACCTGGGAGCAGGTGGTTGTGGGGATGGAGCCCCAGGGACTCGGAACCGGGAATGGGGGGACGCGACTACCAAGGCACCGGTGCGGGTCTGGTGTTAAGTGGGAGGGGGTTCCAGATGTGTGGCCCGCAGCGCCTCTTCATTACCCACCTCCCCATTACGGTCCCGAGGTAGCTAGCCCTGCCACCCGTGCGCCCAGCTCTGCGCAGGCTTGGGAGGAGGGGCGGGGTGGGCTGCCGCCTGCGGTTCCCATGGAGACGGGGGCGGGGCGGGCGCAGTTGCTTGCGCCCGGGAGCCGCCCTCTGCCGTGCTTGCCAGTGCGGCTGCAGTGCTCGTCCTCCCGCCTGCTTCCCGCGGTGCGCGGGCCTTTCCGCGCCGCAAAGGGGCTCCGAGGGGCCCGGAGCTGGCCGCCGAGCTGGACCAACACCCCTCACCCCGCGCTCGCCTCGCCAGGCCCATCCGTCCCTCACCCGTTCCCGCGCCCCGCACGCCGTCCTGCGCCCTCTCCGCCCCTGGCGCCGCTCCCCGTCCGCTCCCGCCCCCACCCCCACCCCGCGTGCCGCAGCCCCCGCCTGCGCACCCCCCCGCGGCCGCGCCCACTGCGGCAGCCCCTTCCCCGCCAATCGCGTCGCCCTCGCCCCGCCCCCGCCTGCCGCAGCCCCCCGCCCGCCCGCCGGCCGGCCGCGCCCACTGCGCAGCGCCCCCTCCCCGCGCTGGGTGCGCGGCTGTGCGGACCCTGCGGAGGCTCCGCAGCCTTTGTGCCGCCGCGGGCTGCACCGCTCCCCTGCGGGCTGGCGGGCGGGTAGCGCAGTCGGCCTGAGCGGCGCACGGCTCCTTGGTGACGCTGTCATTTGGGTGAAGTGGAGGAGGGGGCTTCGGGGGTCGTGAGGCTGGGGGTGCGGATCGGGAGCGAGGCCTGCCTCGGGGGTGCTGCTGATGCGTGAGTGGGGATCCAAGGTGTTAGGTGTCTTCGCATGGGTCCGCGGCCGCCTTCCTGCCGAGCCATTAGGTGCTCAAGTGCGGTCCTGCCGCAGTGTGGCCTGGGTGCAGGGTTCTTGGGGAAGAGGGGCGACCGCAGGCGAGGGGCAGTGGGCAGTGGTCTGTCCCCAGGAAAGCCGGGCGGTTCGTCCGGCAGGAGGATCCGGCGGCCACTGCAGCTTGCCGAGGCCGGGAGCCCGGTGGGGTGGGTGGGCGTGGGGGCCACCGCCGCTGGGAGACCCCCTCATGCAGGCAGAGGCCCTCCGCGGGTCCAGAGCGAGGTGCGGGGCCGTCCCACCTCCCTCCGGTCGCTCTTTAGGCATTGGGGAGCCTGGAGCTGTCCACCCTGAAACGGGGGGATTTTCGGGGCGCTGGGTCTGTTGGTGCAGAGCACCTCCCGGGAGACTGCAAGGGGTTAGGGGGCTTTCCAGTCTGGGGGAGGGGGCCCGGCGCGGCTCTGCGCTCTCCCGAGGAGGCACCGGCACAGCCACTGCCAGGCCCGGCCGGATAAACAAGGTCTGCTGCCCGCGGGAGAGGACGCTGTCTGGGTGGGGGTCTGGGGCGACGCTTCGGGCCGCCTGCTGGAGGGAGCTCACGCCAAGGACAGGGCACGCGGAGCTGCGGCTGTGTCAGCAGGTGGCAGGAGGGTGTGAACGCGAAGGTGCCGCCAGCTGCTGAGGGGCGCAGCGGAAAGCCGTCAGGGCGCCCCCGGGGAGACGCAGCGCCTGGAAGTTGGGGCGGCTTTGGGTGGTTGACAGACTGGCCCCGGAAAAAGTCCCCCAAGAAAACCTGGGAGCACCGGGAGAGGGACGTGACCTAGGCCTGGGAGGGAACGTTCTGGAAGGTGAAGTCAGTTCTGGGGAATTCAGTAACGGGATCAGGAAAGAAGGGCACTTGGAGGCGGTGCGGCTGAGGGGCAGAGGGCGTCCCGGCAGCGGGAGCTCGGCCCAGCGCTGCGAGAAAAGGAAGGGGACAGGGGACAGGGGACGGGACAGGCGGCCCAGCAAGGGCCAGGCGGGGCCGCTGGCCAGTGCGGGATGGGGGAGGGCACGCTGGCGCAGGGAGCTGCTGGGGGGTCACCCCCGTAGGTCGGAAAAGGCCAAGGGGAGGGAGGAGAGCAGAGTGCACGCAACACACACCCATGCGACAGCGCACAGGGGCGGGCTCTCCTGGGACTGCTGGAGAGGGCGGGGTTTGGGGCGGGAAGGTCTAGGTCATCGCCCGCCAGTCCAGGCAGCCCTGCCCAACCCCAGGGCTGCTCTCCCGAAGGGGCCGGGGTGCCCTGCGGAATCCACCGGCCCTTCTGCTGTCCAGCACCGCAGTGCAGTGCCGGCCCCGTGCCCGGACAGCCAGCAAGCAGCGCAGCAGCGTGGGCCTGCAGTGGGCCCCAGGGGCAGCCTGGCCCAGCCTGCCCGGTCCTCCGGCCGGCGCCCGGGCTCTGGCTCCGTGTCTTCACTCCCGTGTCTGACCGAGGAGGGAGGGAGGGACGGGGGCTGTGCTGGGGCAGCCGGAATGGCACAGGTCACCGGGCCGGCTGGGCGAGGTGGCCAGGCAGGGCGGGTGGGCTGCGGGGAGGCTGGCGGGGGAGTCCACCCAGAACGAACCTGCTCGACCTTGGGGTGCACGGTTTCCGGTTTCCCCTTCGCGAGGCCCAGCTGTCTCTTCCCTTTCTCGGTCTGCAAGCCGGGGTGCGCAGAATGCGCCCCCCACCGGTCACCTTTTGCTTTTGCAGCCCAGAGGCTCTGACCCAGGCCACAGGCTTCCCGCCCCTGCTGCCCACACCCAGCAAGCCTGGCCCGGGTCCCGGTGTCCCTGCTCAGCCCAGGGTGTCCTCTGCAGCGCCTCGCAGGACAGGAAACCCAGCACCCGCGGAGCCCCGCCCGGAGGTGGGAGGAGGGAAGGCCACCCGAAGAGCAGCCCCATGGGGCCCGCTCCGCTGGGCAGGCGGCTCCAGCTCCCACCCCACCCTCCCCAGCTGCAGCACCTGAGAGCGAGGGGTCTGACGGGAGCTCCTTCTTGCCAGGCTGCCAGGTCCACCAGGAGGGACACCCGAGCCCCAGGTGGCCATCGGAAGCAGGATCCAACACTCGCCCCCACAGGCCCTGTGCTCCCAGCCCCCAGCCTGTGTGTCCAGGGTCAGCCCGGTCCAGCGGGGTATCTGAGGCCCTGGGGAGGGAGGCGCTCTGGGCAAGAGGAAGAGGAGTACCCAGCAGGGGGAGCGGTGCTCAGGCTGGGCTTCCTGGGGCTGAACGTGCTGCCCTTGCCTCAGCTTCCCCTCCCGACCCTGCGCACCACTCAGGGCCCTTTGGGGGAGATGCCCAGGCTGCAGGGTGCCTGGGCGAGACCCAGATTGAGGCCAGGAAGCTGAAGTGTCCCCTCCCGTCCATGCCGAACCTGCCCCCAGCGCGGGGTCCCTCTGTCCCTGCACCTGGGCAGATGTCCTCCGTGTCAGGCCAGGGGCACTGAGGCTGCAGCACTACCCTGCACCCCCACCCAGACTGCGGGGTTCTGCCTCCCCCAGCTGCTTGCGTTTCTGTTTCCGGGTGCTGAGAACACAGTTGCTCGGGTCTGATTGGCTCTGTCCAGCAGACTGGGCAAATTCAGCTCCAGACCTCTCTGCCCTCCCAAGGGCCCTGTCCAGGGACAGCGGCTTTCTGGGTCAGGCAGCCATCAGCCTCCCACCCCTGGGTCCCCAGCACCCTCTTCCCATCCCCCCAGAGGTTCGGTCCCTGGCCACCCCCCCTGCCCAAGTGGAAGGCCTCTCAAGCTGCTGTGTGGCACACACCAGTGCTCGTCCTGCGGTGTTTCCTTGACCCCAGCCCCTGTGCCAGGCAGGCCCTGTCTCCTCCCTACCCCAGTGTGGCTCCCACCGGGGGGCACAGGGAGCGTCTCTGAGCTCAGGCAGGAGCATGGCCTGGGAGGAGAGGCTGGACACAGGGCAGTGGGTGTGGGCTCCTGAGCGGCCCGGTCCCCTGACTCTGAGGAGAGACCTCGGCCTGAGAGCCTCAGTTTCTGGGTCTGTAAAATGGGGCCACTGCAGCTCCTCAGGCTGAGATGAGCTCCTCTGACTGCGGATCTCCTCTGACACCACACACCCATCCCAGGAGCTCCATCACCCTGCGCAGCCCCAGGCGCTGTCCCCGGTTCCTGAGGTTGTCTCGGATGTCACCACCACAGTGTTGCTGGAGCCAGTGCCTGAGCAGGGCAGCCTGTGACCGCATGGAGTAGGGGACACGTGTCCTGCTGGGTGGGGTCGCAGGTCACTGCCAGGGCCCATGGTCGGCGCCCAAGCTTGTGCCCCCAGGACTTGGACTGAGTGCTGGGTTCCACCTCCCAACCTCAGCGTGGGCCTGGCTGGCAGCCAGAGTCCTGTAGTACCCTGCCCACCCACACGCAGGATCCGTGGCCACTCTGCCCAAGGTCCCTCACCTGGGCTGAGTCCGGACAGCTGTGCAACACCCCTGCCCGGAGCTCAGCCCTCTGCCTGCCCCGCGCTGGGCCCCGCCCCCCTCATACTGCGCTCCCCACAGGTGAGCACCTGCGCATCTGCCCCCAGGGCTACACCTGCTGCACCAGCGAGATGGAGGAGAACCTGGCCAACCGCAGCCGTGCCGAGCTGGAGAGCGCGCTCCGTGACAGCAGCCGAGCCCTGCAGGCTGTGCTGGCTGCCCAGCTGCGGGGCGTGGACGGTGAGTCTGGAGCTGGGCAGGGTGCAGAGCGGCTAAAGGACAGCAGTGGGCAGGGAAAGCAGAGACCCAAGACATGCAGCGGGTCAGTGAGTGACAGGGCGTCTGCTGCCCATGGCCAGCCCAGACATGGCTCCCGGAAGCCAGGCGTGGTACACACGCCTGTGATGCCAGCACTTGGGAGGCTGCGATGGAAGACCACAGGGACTTCAGGGCCAGCCTGAGCTGTGTAGTAAGTTCAAGGCCAGCCTGGACTATGTAGCAAGATCAAAAAATAAATAAATAAATAAAGGAGGGGGAAGGGAGGAAGGGCAGGTTTCTGGACCTGTGTTGGCGGCCTAAAGCCAGAGGGCCCGTGACCTGAGAGGGAGCCCCCCGCGGGCCTCTGCCTCCCCACCAGAAGGCTGAGGTCTTAGGGCGCCCTGTGGGAGCATGCAGGGCCCACCCGGCCCCGCTTCGGCTCTGCTGACCACGTGAGCAGACTTGTGCAGGGCGCAGGTCCCCCCGCCCAGCCCCTGCATCCTGGCCGGCCGCCCCGGCATTCAGGAGGAGGTGGAAAAGTGAGGTCCCCCACAGTCTCACGCTGCTCCCCCTGTGCTCAGACTACTTCCAGCAGCTGCTGAACAACTCGGAGCGGGCGCTGCAGGACGCCTTCCCGGGCGCCTTTGGGGAGCTGTACACGCAGAACGCCCGGGCCTTCAGGGACCTGTACGGCGAGCTGCGCCTGTACTACCACGGCGCCAACCTGCACCTGGAGGAGACGCTGGCGGAGTTCTGGGCACGTCTGCTGGAGCGCCTCTTCCGGCAGCTGCAGCCCCAGCTGCTGCTGCCCGACGACTACTTGGACTGCCTGGGCAAGCAGGCCGAGGCGCTGCGGCCCTTTGGGGACGCCCCGCGGGAGCTGCGCCTACGGGCCACCCGGGCTTTTGTGGCTGCTCGAGCCTTTGTGCAGGGCCTGGGTGTGGCCGGCGACGTGGTCCGGAAGGTGGCCCAGGTGTGGATGGGAAGGGCCAGGAGCGGGGTGCTGAGGCACACGGTGGACAGGAGACAAGAGTGAATGACGTTCCTGGGGCTGGAGCAGGATGGGGTTCCGAGGCCTAGCAGGGCATGGGGTGTAGAGGGGCGCACCAGCTGTGGACCGCACATCCCCGGATGTGAGCTGCAGGTCCTTAGCAAATTGCCTCCCCAGCCCCTGAACCACGATTTCCTCATCTGCGTGCGGTGGTATTCCCGCACCCTAGTGGGTGGTGGCTGACACCCTCGTGGTTGTAGAGTGAATGCCCGGGTCGGCAGGCCGTCTCCAATGTCCACTCCAGGCCCCACGCACAGGGGCTCAGGTGGGCTCAGGCTGCCCTCACTCCCCAGGTGCCCCTGGGCGCGGAGTGCTCTCGGGCCGTCATGAAGCTGGTGTACTGTGCCCACTGCCTGGGGGTCCCCGGCGCCCGGCCCTGCCCCGACTACTGCCGGAACGTGCTGAAGGGCTGCCTTGCCAACCAGGCCGACCTGGACGCCGAGTGGAGAAACCTCCTGGGTGAGCCCAGACCCATGTCCGGGGAGCAGACCCTGGGGTCCTTGGAAGCAGGTGGTCGTGGGCTCAGACCTGACGGGGCCTGAGCAGGGTCACCTGGCCCAGGGCCACATCTGAGGGGCTGCAGGGTTGGGGTAGGTTCCTTCTAATGCCCTAAGCAGTGTGTGACTTGCTTGGGGTGCGTGCTCCAGGGAGCCCTGTAGGGTTCTAGGTCCTTGTCCTGCCCAAGTAGCCAGAGCCCCAACACGTATACATGCTAATGCATCCGACATGGGCTGCCAGCACCTGCATGAGCTAACACACGTGCACTGGCACGTGCACACTGGCGCATGTGCAAGCTGGCATGTGCCTGTGCTGCATACAATGGCCAGCATGTGTTCACACCGATACAGGTGCACCTGCACATGCAGCTGGCATACATGCGTGCCAACGTGCATGTGTTAACATTTGTGTTTCTTGGCATGAAGTCAGTGTACATAGGTAATAAGCATGTGCTTGGTACAGTGTGGGTCAGCGTGCTTGTATGACCACATGTGAAAGTTACATGCTGACCCTAGGGGCCAACATATGCATGCTGGTATTTGTGTACTAATGTACAAAACATGCTGCATTCTCTACATGCAGACATGCATGTGTGTTCGTGGGCTGGCAGAGGCAAGCCGACATGCGTACACAGCAGCTCGCAGGGGCTGGCGTGTCGGGGAACGGCTCATGGAGGGCGAGTGTGCGTCCGAGTCAACACCTGCATGGGCTAACGTCTGACACGCGTGTGGGCAGGCGAGACCGCAGCATGCGCACGTCGGTGTGCCCTGGGGCTGCACGCAGCATGCACAGGGCAGCTTGAATGTGCGCGCCTGGGGCCCCTACTGGCTGCGCCTTTGACTGAGGCTGCCAGCTGTGTTACTAACCCGCACATGTGACGTGTGCGCGCACGTGCATGTTAACGCCCACACCAGACTCCATGGTGCTCATCACCGACAAGTTCTGGGGCCCGGCGGGCGCGGAGAGCGTCATCGGCAGCGTGCACATGTGGCTGGCAGAGGCCATCAACGCCCTCCAGGACAACAGGGACTCCCTCACTGCTAAGGTGCGCCCGAGGCCGGGTGGGCGTGGAGGGGCTGCCCCGACACCACCCCGCCTGGCCCGAGGGGCCCTGCTGCCCCCCAGGAGTGCTGCGGTGTCTCCCCAGGTCATCCAGGGCTGTGGGAACCCCAAAGTCAACCCCCAGAGCCCAGGTCCGGAGGAGAAGCCACACCGGGGCAAGCTGGTGCTGCAGGAAAGGCCCCCGACGGGTGCCCTGGAGACCCTGGTGAGTGCCTGCCACTGTCCTGCCGCCCACCCCGTGCCCACGTGTGGGGAGGGCGGGTGGCCAGACCACCCAGGGGCCTGAACCCTGCCACAGGTCTCCGAGGCCAAGACCCAGCTCCGAGATGTCCAGGACTTCTGGATCAGCCTCCCGGGGACGCTGTGCAGAGAGAGGATGGCCATGAGTTCCGCCAGTGATGACCGCTGCTGGAACGGCATGGCCAAGGGCCGGTAGGTGCCCGTCCGTGTCCTAACGTGACTTGCAGCAGGGCTGGGGCAGGGGTACAGGGGCCATTCCCTCGCCTGGGCCGTCTCCCACAGCATGCCCTGCCATGGAGGGGTGAGGCCTGGGGCCTGCAGGCTGCTGTTGGCCCCCCTGCAAGGGCCAGCACTGTGACCAGCTCTGCCCGCCCCACCCCCAGGTACCTGCCTGAGGTGATGGGTGACGGCCTGGCCAACCAGATCAACAACCCCGAGGTGGAGGTGGACATCACCAAGCCGGACATGACCATCCGGCAGCAGATCATGCAGCTGAAGATCATGACCAACCGGCTCCGCGGCGCCTACGGCGGCAGCGACGTGGACTTCCAGGATGCCAGTGAGCACCGCTAGGTCTGGGCTCGGGCGGGCACCTTGGTGCGGGGAACCGCGGCGCCCGGTGGGGCCCTCTGCTCCCCACCCAGGCCTGCAGCCTGCGCCCTTCATAGGGGCCTAGGGGTGGCCACACTGTGTCCCTGTGGCACGGAGGAGGCCCAGGCAGGGTGTCCCTCTGGCTGTGGCCCTGGGGGGACAGGAGCCTGGGCCTCCTGCCTGTCCAGGATGCAGCAGGACCGGGACACACGAAGGACGTCAGGGCCGTCGGGCACTCGGGGTCCCCCCCCAGGGATGAGCTGCTGGAGCCTCCTGTCCTCCCCAGGTGACGATGGCAGCGGATCAGGCAGCGGTGGTGGCTGCCTGGACGACGTCTGCGGCCGCAGGGTCAGCAAGAAGAGCTCCAGCTCTCGGACACCCTTGACCCAGGCTCTCCCTGGCCTCTCAGAGCGTGAGGGACAAAAGAACTCGGCCCCTGGCTGCCCCCGTACCCACACCTTCCTCCCGCTGCTCCTCCTCTCCCTGGCCCTCGCAGCGGCTGGGCCCCGGGGGCGGTAACTTCCCCCCAGCCCCAGGGGCTGAGGCCAAGGACAGACTTTGCCAAAACTCGGAACAGACGATCTGTAATCCCCCGTGGCCTGCGAGGCTCAGGGCAGGATGGGGGACCGTGGCTCTGTGTGCTGGGCAGGGTGCGTGGGGCCCTGGCCCCCTGCCACCCTGGCTTTTAATTTTGTAATGAGGTCCTCAGGTCAGCTGTGAGCCAGTGTCCCCAAAAGCCATGTATTTCAGGGACCTCAGGGGCACCCCTGGCGGCCCACCCCCCCCCAGCTCCCTTCCCCACCGAGAGCCAGCCCCCCGAGGCCTGTCAGGAGCAGCCCTTAGCAGCGTCCCACCGGAGACCTCGCAGAAGCCTGTGCCTTCCTCCCCTGCCCTCCCGGCTTCCGACGTCAGAAAGGGAGGCCCAGCCTCAGGCTCCAGGCGCCTGCCAGCACGGCTGGGGTCCCGCCCGGGGCCTCTGGGCTTTTGCATGCTGCCTTCCACTCGGCAGGGGCTCTGCAGCCGGGCTGGCCCTCCTGTGCCACTGTGCAGCCCAGCGACGGGTCCGCGGGTGGTGCACGGGTGGCACCCGACCCGGCCACTCGGCTCTACCGCCGCGCTTCTGTTTGGGGTGGGCACGGCCCCCAGCACCCAGGGAAGCAGTGTGGCACTCCGCATTTGGGGGCTCACACAGGCAGGCTGGCAGAGTCTGCACCAGGGACCCCACTCTGGGGAGCAGCCGGTCCCCTGACCCCATCCCACGAGACAGGGTGACACAGATGAGGCTGTCGACCAGCCACAGGGGTGGGGCTGGCTGGCGACACTTCAGCTCAGGACTAGTGGACCTGGTGCCGTGGGCCGGGCCACACCTGGGCGCTCCCGACCCTGGCCCATGCAGGGGGCGAGGGAGCATGGCAGTCAAGGGCTTTCCAGACGCGTACACGAATTCTCCCTGTCCCCGTGACCTCCCGCGCAGCGTCGGGAGCCTGGGCCCCACTGGGCTCCTGGTGTGCCCCTCTGACCGAGGCCACCAGGGCCACACCTAGGCCGGCCCTCCCTGTTCAGCCCAGCACTGCGGGCCCTGGGAAGGGGGCTGGGGTCGTGAGGGTCTGGCGACCACTGAGCTGCTGTGGCCAGGAAACAGCAGTCAACCTCAAGAGGCCCGGAAGCCGCTTAGCGCTTTGCTTTCTCGCTGGGTCGGAAAGGCCTTCCTCTGGAAGAGGCCGTGGCACGGCGGACCAGGCATCCAGCCACTCATCGGTCCCTGGCGCGAGGCCGGCATTTTCTGAAATAGTTCTTAGACGTGTGGGGCTCAGACCTTCGGCCACAACCCTTGCTGGAGCCATGCTGGCTGGAGGTGGGAGCCATGCAGGCTGGAGGCGGGAGCCAGCTAGTCGCTGGTCAGGGCCCTGGGCCGGCCCCCGCGTCCTTCCTCCAGGACAGCCCTGGCCGCCGGTGCCAGCAGGTGATGTGTTGAATCCTTGTATCAATAAACGGCTGGAGACCTACAGCAGGACGAGCCGTGTGGCCCCAGCGGTGTTTGTGTGTGTGTGTGAGCTGTGCACAGCTGGACGTGAACCAGGCCGTCGGGCGGGGCAGGACTCACATGTGCACCCCGAGTCGAGTGCGCAGGTCCCCAGCCCACGGGGCTCCAGGCAGCACCACGGGCCCTGCCCAGCTCCTCACTCACCCTACACCTCCAGCCCAGGCAGCCAGTGAGGAGCAGTATCATCTGGTGGGATGTCCCTGTGGTCCAGTCTGTCCCCAGGGACCAAGTGCCCTGTCCCTGTGGGGTCAGCTCTGAGATGCTGTCTCCTGGGCACGTGCCATCAGCAGGCTGGCCTGCCTGACGGACATTGCACTTGGTGTTTCTGGCTCTGCACTGGACTGTTGGGGCCCAGCCAGGCTGCACCCCAGAGAAGGCCATCTCCAGCCACAGCTTCGAGGAGGGGGTGCAGGAGCCCAGCGCAGGCCTCTGGGGACACCCACGCTGGCCGGCCCCAAAGCAGCAGGGTGGCTGCTGCATCCTCACACACCATCCCGGAGTCCAGGAAGCTGGTGGCCCAGCTCCTCCCCCAGGAGGAGAGACAGGCGTGGGTGGGGTGCCTGCTTGCAGGGAGCCCTGGAGGAGTGAGCAGCCTCCGACCCAGCGGAGCCTGTAGGGATGGATGGGTGGCCTGGGACACGCTCTCAGGGCTTCTGGGAGGAACACGCTCAGCTGCTGCAAGTTCTTCCCGAGCAGGGATGAGGACACCTTCCCCATCGGGGAAAGGATCCTGGCCGCCTGGGTGCTGGCAGAGTGCCAGGTCCTGAGCTTGGGCCCAGCCCAGGTGGCCCCAGCCCCTAAGAGCAGCCCGAGATGAGAGGCTGGGCAGGCAAGCCGCTCCCCGCCATCACCGGCTCTGTGGACCTGCCCCATCCTCATGGGAATTTGGGAGCCGCAGATCCGCTGGGCAGACGCCAGGCAGCTCAGCACTGCCCCGGAGTGTCCCACGTCACTCAGCATGGTCTTGGCTGCCCGGCCTGGTGTCTGCAGCACACACGTGCAGACGCATGGCTTTCCCACGTACACACGTGCGCACACGCACACTTGCTCACCCACACAAAGGAGACATGGGGTTTGAATCTTTAGGGAAGTGCAAATTGTACCATGAGGGAACCCCGCCTTGCACCAGCCGGACATTAGGATGGCCACTGCCCAGGGTTAGTGCGGTGACCCGGGGTGACAGAGGTGGGGATGAAGGGGACCGCACACACTGTTGGTGAGACAAACCCTGCGCCTCTGCCGCAGAGAACAGGCAGGCTCCTCAGAGTTTAAAGCTAGCACCACCGGAAGGGCACAGGGCAGCCTGAGCAGGTGTCCACCGGCCTCGGGCTCGCTGCAGAGTCCTTTCCCCCGGCCGGATGCAGACTCAACCTACGGGCCCACTGCCGGACGGGGGGCTGCGAGCGTGCACTTGGTATCTGATGGAAATTTCCAGAAAGAGGAAAGCCCAGTTTGCAGCACAGATGAAGCTGGGGGGCACCACGCAGAGGGCTCAGCCAGGCACGGGGACTGGTGCTGCGCAAGCCCGCTCACTCGCAGACCCTAAACCGTGCGTGCTCAGGAGCAGAGACGGGGTGGCTGCCGACGGCCGGGGGTGCTGGGAAACAGAGCTGCTGGGCGAGGGGTGTGAACTGTCATTTAGGACGGTCAGGTGCCGGGGACCTGGTGTGCAGTGTGGGAACTCTAGTTAGTAACAGCGTCATTCATCTGGAATTTGTTGAGAGAAGCTGGGCATGGTGGTGCACGCCTGTAATCGCAGCACTTGAGAGGCTGAGGCAGGAGAATCACTGTTAGTTCAAGGCCAGCCTGGGCTACACAGAGACACTGTCTCAAATAAGCAAAATGCATTATGATCTGCAAGTTGAGATGGCAGAGCCCAGGAAAGAGGACCAGAGGGACATCCAGCTACATGCTTCTCAGACCTTAAGAAAAACTTGATTCTAGGCCAATTCAAAGACTACAGAGAAAATGATGCATGAAAATAATTGTAGAGTCACCAGGTGTGGTGGCGCATGCCTGTAATCCCAGCACTTGGGAGGCTGAGGCAGGTTGGAGACCAGCCTGGGCTACAAAGTAAGCTCAAGTCCAGCCTGAATTACATGGTGAGACGCTGTCTCAAAAAGACAAGAAAAAAAACTAGCATCTGGATGGGGTCTGCACTGGTTTGCGTGACCACACTGGGGACTGCGCCCCAGGCTCCCAGTAAACCGAGCACAAAGCAGGCGGGGCTGTGCGAAGGGTCCGGCCCTGCAGGGCAGTCACTGGGTGGGAAGGGAAGCCCCCCATGAGGGGCAGCGGGAGACAAAGGCCACCTCCGCACGGGCACAGCACGCGGCGTCACACGCGCAGACGGGTTCCCTGCTTGGTGCTGCGCTGACCTCCCGGGAGTGCTGGGAACGTGGAATACGAAGTGGATTGCGCTCCAGGGCAGATGGTTGGCTTCCTGGAGTTTAACCAGAGGGACGGACAGCCCTGTGTGTGCCGCCTCCTTTAAAGACTGAGCCATCGGCCCAGCGACCGCTGCCACACGGCAAAGCACACACGGCCACTCCGCGGGGCACACAGGCGTCGTGTGCACAATGCCAGCAAGGCGGCCGAGCTGACCGCGCGTGCCAGGCCACCCCGACTGGGCTTCAGGATGCCACGCGTGTGTGTCGTGCTGGGGCACGCGCGTACAGATGCAGGTGACAGGAATATGCTCCCCAAGATGCTCAGAGTGCTTGTTCTCAAAGACGGAGACGAAGGTGATGTTCGGTGTTATTCTTGCCTTCACAGCTCTTTATAACACTAAGCACGCGTTCCACACGTCCTCAGGAGGAAGCGTGAGCCAGCACTTTTCCTGTGGGGGGGAGGACGCCGCAGAAGATGCTCGCCGCCCCTCTGGAGCGTGCGGAGCGCGTGTCCGTGTGCGGATTCACACGCCAGCGTCTCTGCCCCGTGTCCCTGTGAGCCACGCGAGGCTGGGAAGCGCACGTCTGAGCCTGCTTGCTTTGCTTCGCAGCTATTCCCTGCCTTTAGTAAGACGCATACCCTGAGGTGAGCAGCGGCAGAAGGGCTGGGGAGCAGCCTCCTGTGGCAGTGGCAGGCACGCCAGGGTTCCGGGGCCGCTCCCAGCTCCACCTGGGGCCCCCATCCCAGGAAAGCCACCAGCATGGGGAGGCACCCCTTCCTGTGCCTGTCTCCCTCGCCCACATCTGGGGTCCCGCCCAGGGCGCCCAGCACTTGCTGCCTGGGTACCCCTGGGATAAGAGGCAAAGAAATCAGGTAGAACTATCAATTCCACAACTGCAGGCCCAAAGGCAGCCGGGGAGTGGGGGGCTCCAGCTCCCCTCCCACCACCTCCTCCAGCTCCCCTCCCACCACACCCCCCCAGCTTCCCTGCTCCCGCAGAGACCCCAGCTGTACTCTGCCTGGACTGCCATCCCCGACACGCCCCCTCGGTGTGGAGGGACCCCATTCGCCCCTCCCTGCCCCCTCCCTCCTCCGGGGAAGAGGTCCGGGTCTCCCTCTGCAAGGCTCTGCCCGGTCCCTCCCCTGCCCTGCATACCCAGTGCCCCCCAGATACACATGGTACACGGGGAAATGGACACGCTGAGCCCTGCAAGGAGCTGGGAGCCCTGGAAGGCACCAGGACGGCAAGGAAGGGGCACCCGTGACAAGAGCCCCCGCGTGGTCCTGGGAACATCCCGAACCCCACCCCTGTGGTCACCACGCATGCACAGAGCCCTCCTCCTTCACCTGCCCTTACCTGAGGGACAGCGCACTGCCCGGCCAGGCCAGCGGGAGGCCAGCGAGGCAGGCAGCAGTGGGAGGCCTCGGCCCCAGTAGGGACAGAGCAGGGCACAGACCGTTGGGCACGCACCACAGCCACTTTATTGCATGGGAGGCAGGAGACGCTGCCACACAGCCACAGGGTGCAGAGGTCTCCTGCCTGGCCACTGCAGAGCCCAGCGGTGACCGGTGTGCAGCGAGACACGGACACGGCCTCGGCCCGGCATCGGGCGCTGCTCCTTCACGGAGAGTCTTCTGCCCTCCCGGAGGTATTCACGGGAGAGCCGGGCACTGCACACGAGGAGCGCAGGGAGGGGAGGGTCAGGCCTTGCTCTCTGGGCCCCCACACCCCAGCACCCGTACAAGAGCCGCTGTGGCCAGCTGAGGGTGCACACGCGTCTGCAGCAGCGCCCACCCTGGCAGAGTGGCCACGGCCAGGTCCCGGGTGCACGGGGCCCGTGTTGGGAGCTCACCTCCCAGAGGCTGAGGAAGCCCTGCGCCCCCCGCCTCCCCATCCTTGGGCCACGCCCACTGCACACCTGCTGCCACTCGGGAGAGGGCAGGAAGCGGTCAAGGAGAGCAGGGGGTCCCACACCGAGCCCTGTCCACCTGCGCGCTGGGGCCGGGAGTCAGGCCGGGGGCTCCCCATCGGCCCCCAGCGGGTCCTTGCCTGTCCTCGGCCGGCCCAGCCCGCCCAGGGCCGTCGATTCGCCGCAGTCCTTCTTGTGGAACTCGATCCAGGCCCTGGACTTGCAGTACTTACTGCAGGTCAGGATCCCGTAGCAGCGGGCGCAGGGCGTGAGGCGGACGCCGATGGAGCGGCCGCACTGGTAGCAGAACTTGAAGAAGGGGGCGCTGTGTGCGACAGAGGGGCAGCCACGCGGGATGAGCAGTGGGGACGTCCCCGGGGAGGCCTCCCTCTGCCCCGCACACGCGGAGGCTGCTCCCCAGGGCAGACCCCAGGAGGGGCCGGCAGAGGCACCCGGGGAGCTCTGCCCCCCATGGCAGCCCCCTCGCACGGGCCTGCAGCCCGCCTGTGTGCAGGGCCACCTGGGCAAGGCCACCCCACTCAGGGATGGGGTGGCAGGCTGGCCCGGGAGGGGGCAGTGGGCCGGCCCGGCAGCACAGGCCACCACCACCCCCGCCACAGCCGGGCCCCGGCTGTGCACTCACAGCTCCTGTCCCTCTGCGTCCAGGGCCTTGGCCTGGCCGAGGCTTCTCTTCTTCATCCTCTGGCTGGGGCACAGCTCCGCTGCGGCGGGGAGAGGCCAGGGTCAGCAGCCGCAGTAGGGCCCCCCTGTACCCGCTCTTCCCTGAGGACCTGCTCGCCGTCCCTCATCCCCCTCCACCGGGCTGCTGCCCGTCAGCTGCTTGCGAGTGACGCCTGAGCCAGTTGACATCCAGGAGGCCTGGGGTGGCCCACGGCCACTTGGGGCTGACGGCGGTTTAGACAGGGCTCTCGCAACCCTCCGGCCTTTCCCCCTGACATCCCCGTGGCTCCCCGCATTTATCTGGAATCCGCTCGTCTCCTGGGGTCGACCGTGTGGAGTCTGAGGCCAGCGCTTCCTCCCTGCTGCCCTCGGAGCCCTGGCCACGCTGCCGGCGTCAGTGCGGTCCTCCGCAGGCCGGGCCCTGCTCCACACTGGCTCCTGCGTCCCTCAGACGGCCCCACCGCGGCCGCTTCACCCCCGCGCCCGCAGGCTCCTTGGTCCTGGCAGCTGGCCTCTCGAGAATGGCTTCCCTCCGGGAATACACTGACTGAGATCCAGAAGCAGGCTGGGTTCTTTCCTGCTCAGTTCCGGCTCTGCTTGACGAGGCCTTGCCCTCGGGTCTTCCTTTCCGTCTTTAGGGCTGGTTCCCTTGTCCTCAGAGGTCTCCTCCTCTCCAGCCCGGCCCCCGCCGTCCCTCTGCGATTGTCCTGCCCCCACCCCACCACCCCGTGCTTGGGTCGCGCTCTCCCAGGACGTGTGGAAGTGACGCTGGAGGAAGTCCACTGGGTGCTCCCGGCCCGGCCTCCTCGCCGTCCGGGGTGCTGGCAGGGTGTCGCCTGCCCCTCTCCAGCCCAGTGCGGCCTCCGGGCGCCGCTCCCCAGGCCTGCAGCCCGGTCAGCCTGGACCACAGTGCTCGGGAGATGGCTCTGTCTCTGCTCAGGACCACGCCCAGATAGGATCTGCTGACCGAGGGCTGACCGAGCCATGGCTTTATGGACTGTCCTGGGACGCGCACCCCTCCTCAGACAGAGCCGAGCAAACCACAGACTGTCAAGGGCAAAGTCGGGCCGGTCGTGTTTGCGATGTGATCTGACCTCAGCACTGCCCCGCCTCGCTCGCTCCCTCCCTGGTTCCCTCTCTACCGCCTCTTCCCAACCGCGGGCGCCAGCGGGCATCGCTGCGCCACTGCGTCAGAACAAAGCGTGTTTCTGCGTCCAACTCTTGATTCCAACAGGCGCTGTCAGCCAAAGCTGCAGAGGTGGGGGGGACGCCTGGAGGGTGGCGCCTCCAGGAGGGGTGGGGAGCAGGAGGCGGTCAGTACAGGTCTTTCCGGCCTGCCTGCCCAGCCTGGACCCGCTGCCTGCGAGCTGCGGCAGGGGAGGAAAGAGCCTGGTTGGTGCCCACACCCGAGCAGAGCCTGGGTCCCCCAGGTGGGAACTGTGGGTGACACAGGCTGTGACAGC
Organism: Dasyprocta punctata; assembly: GCA_004363535.1. NCBI lineage: Eukaryota > Metazoa > Chordata > Mammalia > Rodentia > Dasyproctidae > Dasyprocta > Dasyprocta punctata. The sequence goes on along the minus strand of RJWM01007473.1, from coordinate 497 downwards.
TTAGACTAGAAAGTCCCTATCTTGGCCACTTTCTTCATCACCAAGATGTAAAACTAAACCCACAACTCTAGGAAGGAGAGGCTGATTTTGTCTCATGGTTACAGCTACAGTCAGCAGCTCCAAGGCAGGACAGCGTGGCGGAGGGTCTGGCGCAGGGGAGCTGCTCAGGGCATGGCGGACGGAAGCAGACAGCAGAGGAGCCGGGGAGGAGGGAGAGGACCCTTCCAGGCCACACCCCCAGCAAGTCAGCGAGGGCCTCCCACGATTCACTGACCTGAGTTCCTGAGGTTTGGCAGGGCCACCCAGATTAAACCCTAGCAATCCCCTGAAAGTGCAGGTGCCGAGGGCCCGGCAGTGTGCAGGGTGGGGCCTTTGGAAGCGACTGGGTCATGAGGGCTGACTCATACATGCATGAATCCATTTAGGGAGCCACAGCTTATGGGCTTGGGGCGGGCGGTGTATCAAAGGGATCGCCCTCCCCCTCCCTCCCCTCCCCC